>WPDH01000127.1:0-90724 GCA_019137255.1 Corinectria fuckeliana | reverse complement strand
AAATAGTAAGTAATTAAACTATAGGAAAACCTTACCTACCTCTAATAAGGTGTAAAGTAGTTACTAATAGACTACTTTAATATATAGAGATTAATTTATAACTCTCTTAGTACTAAGAAGCCTAAGAAAGATAAGGTCTTAGTATACTAATACTATTATAGACTATAGACTAGGGTTAAAAAGGAGCTCTAAAGACTATAAATAGATATCCTAAAGGTAAGAGAGCTAGCTTAGAAAGCTTAATAGTAATAATAACACCTTAAAGGTAATAACTACTTAAAGAGTAATAACTAGAAGAGAAGCAGCTCTACTAATACTTAGGAGGGTTTATAAAAGACCTAAATAACAGACTGTTAGACTTACCCTCTAAGTGAGTTAAGAACTTAAAATACTAATAAGTTAACTAATAAAAGACCTTAGCTAGCTAGTAATAATAGATAATAAGCAGTAGATAACTGCTTATTAAGTTAGTTTCTTAGAGGGATTACCTGCTATAATTATAATAAAAAAAGATATTATGTTTTAAATTATAAGGCACCCTAAAAGACTATAAGATAGTTAAACAAAAAGAAGGCCACCTAAGATATAGCTGCTATACAGGCTATTATAACTTATCCTAAGAATATTAACTTATTAGAAAACAAGTAGGTATAAGAATAATTATTATACCTCTTATACTAAAACTTAAGCTAGTGCTAATTAGAGTAATTATATAAGGTAAGGTGCTTATTATATAAGTATTTACTAAAAAAGAAGTTAAGATAGATATAAATACTTATACACAAGTTAACCTTATTAGCTAGTAACTAGTATAAAAGTTAAGTCTTAAGTCTAATCTAGATTAGAAGGTACTAAACCTAGCCAGCTTTAATAAGATAATTACTCTTCTTCTGCTAGCCTACTAGCTAACCTTCTTCCTACTAAATCACTAAGAGTTCCCTAAGAAAGTAAGAAAGCTATTTATAGAAGTATAACACCTAAAAGGGGCTAGTAACTTACTTTTATCTACCTAAGCGATAAGAGAAGAAGATATTATAATTAATACCTAAATATGTATATAGACTTATAAACCTGTTTTAGTCTAAGACCTTATATCTTTTATAAAGGGCTTAGTAGAAGATAATAAAAAGGTATTTATTATATATATTAATAGTATACTATTACTAGACAAGTAGCTAATACTTATTCTAAGAGAGGATTTAAAGGAATAAAAAGATAATATCTTACTAGCTAAACTAAAGTTAGAAAGAGAAACCTTTAGCAAGAAAGTATTAAAAACTCTACTACTACTAGAAGGGGTAGAACACTTAATTAACTTATAACTAGAGAGAAAACCTTTACTAGGATAAATATATCTTACTAATAAGAAGCAAGCTTAAGTTATTTATAAATATATTACTAAGAATATAGTAAATAGTTAGATTAGATATTTTATAAGTAAAGCTAGTATACCTATTTTTTTTATACTAAAGAAGAATAGAGGAATCTAAATTTATATAAACTATAAAAGTCTTAACACTATTATAGTAAAAAACTATTATCTGTTACTATTAATTAGTAATCTATTAGATTAATTATCTAGGGCAAAATAGATCTTAAAGATTAATATCTATAATATGTATTATTATATCTAGATTAAGCTAAATAACTAGTAGAAAACTATATTTTATATAAGATATAGTCACTTTAAATATATTATTATACTATTTAGATTAACTAATACTCTAGCTATATTCTAAGCATATATTTACTAAGCGCTTACTAAGTTACTAGATACTTACTGTATTATATACCTAGATAATATTATTATATACTTAAAAACTAGAGAATAGTATACTAAGAATATTAAAAAGGTACTTTATAGACTATAAAGCTTCTAACTGTATACTAAGCTGTTAAAATATATATTTTACTAATAAAAAGTTAAGTTCTTAGGGTATATTATTACCTAAGAGAGGTTAAAAATAAACCTCTTTAAAGTCTATGTAATCACTAAGTGGCTAATACTAAAAAATGTTAAAGATATTTAAGTTTTTTAAGGATTTTATAACTTTTACTAGAAGTTTATTATAAAGTACTCTAAAATTACTACCCTCTTAACAGCCTAGCTAAAATAAGATAAAAGGGCTAAAAGGTTTTAATAGAGAGAGAAGAAGAAAATAGTATTTTAAACTCTTAAGTGTGTATTCTGCTTAGTGACTATTCTATAATATTAAGACTCTACTAAGCATATATAAGTAGAAATAGATATATTCTTATAAGTAATCTTAGGGATCTTAATATAACTGTTTAATAATTAATAGAGACTTATTACTTATATGTTATATAAGCTTATAAATATAAAGTAATAGTAAGATATAAAGTAATAAGAGCTATTAGCTGTTATTAAAAGCCTTAAGCACTAAAGCTACTACCTACTAAGACTTTTAGATAGGTTTCTTTTACTAATAGACTATATAGTACTTAAGAGAGTAATTACTATACTAGTATAAGACTTTTAAGAAAGGCTTACTTATTAGGTATATAAGTTAGTATCTTTTAACTTTAATATTAAATACTACCTTAGGATTTAAAACCCTATAGATAGACTATTAAGATGTTCTAACTATATAAAGAGTGAGGTTAGCTATAATAATATACTATCTATCTTTATAATAAAGCTATAGATAGTTAAAGATTTGCTGCTAGATATATAACAAATAATTACTAATATTAGAGGTAAGATAAAAACTATAAGAGTATATATATAAGTAGTGTAGGTAAGTCTTAGAGACCCTGTAAGATAATAAGTCTAAAAGGGGCACCTCTTATTCTAAACTCTCTAGGAAGACTAGAGAAGTTAAATATAAGAAGTGTCTATCTTTATAGTTACCTAAGCCTAGAGATAAGCAGGTGTAACCTAAGAGTAGTTAGAGAATACTTAGTAAGAAACAGCTTATTAAGAAAGCTAAGAGGACTCTACTAGAGCTAGGATTATTAATCTAGAGTAATATATCTTATGCTAAATTATAAGAGAGCTTATAAAGAGTAAAATAGTATTCTTATTATAACTCTTACTATGCTTAGAAGAACTAGTTAGAGAACTATAGGCTAATAATTAGTTTTGTTAATAATAGTTAGTAAGAGTGTGATAAACAGCTAGTAAGCTAAGTTACTACTTTTATAATTAGAATAAAATCTTATTTTTTAAGAGCAGACTAGTAATTTCTGTATAAGAGGTGTTAAGACTTAAAATCTTATACTAGTATTATAATAATCTTAGAGTAAGATATATAAGAACTATAAAGATATTAAAACTTATTAGTAAGAAGTTTTATTAGAATAAGATTAGGGAAGATATAGCTAAGTATATAACTAGCTGCTAACTATACTAAGAGGTAAAAACCTTAAGGTATAAGCCTTATAGATACTTATAATCACTCCTAATACTATTATACTTATTCTAAGAAATTAGTATAGATTTTATTATAAGTTTACTAAATAGTATATAAGTAGATAGTAAGAAATATAATATAATTCTAGTAATTATATACTATATAATAAAATATATAATATTTATTTCCTATAAGAAGACTATAATAACAGCTTAATTAGTGTAAGTGTTTTATAAGCAGGTAGAATATAAGTTTAGAAGTCTTAAAAGGATTATAAGTAATAGAGATAAGCTTCTTATAAGCTAATTTTAGAAGGATCTTATAATTAAGAGGGCGACCTATTAGTAACTATCTATTATATATTACTTATAGACTAATAGCTAGATAGAGAGAATAAACTAGGCTATTAAGAAATATCTGTGAATTTATATAAGAAAGTCTCTTAAAAGATAGGTAGTATAATTACTAGAAGTAGAATTTATATATAATAATAGCTAATATAGTAGTATTAGTATGTTCTTAATATAAGCCTTATATAGGTACTACCTAAAGGTAGTAAAGTATATATTATAATACTTAAAAACCACTATATAAGAAGTAACTAAGCATATTAAAACCTTTTACTAAGTATATAATAAGACTTATAGGTGTTAGAAATAAGTGATAAAAGCCTAAGCTAAGAATTATAATAAAAGATATCTTAAATAAGAATACTAGGTAGGATAAGTAGTAGGACTATCTATATATAACTTCTAATTTAAATATAAGAAATTAGCACTTAAGTTTATCTAGGTTATAATAGCTAAAAGAGTTAGAAAATAAGCTTATTAAGTTTACCTGCTAGAATAATACTATAGGATGTATAATATGTTTTTAGTCTTACTTATTAAACTATAGAAAGATATATATAAAATACTTAATAAACACTTAATAACTCTCTTAAAACTTAAAGAAGAAGAGAATAAGTAGAAAGTTAAAAAAATTATTATAAATAAGAAAATAAGAGAAGAAATCTTCTACTTAGTAAAATAGATAGAATAGCTAGTAGAATATAATACTTAGGAACTTATAATTCACTTAGAAAATATAATAAAGGTAGTATAGTAATATTACTAATAATAAAAGTGTATATATAAGAAATAAGATAATAAGAATCTCTAATAATAGGTAAAAACCTAATAATAACTAGATGATAAATACTTATCTTCTTCTAATCTAAATATAAACTTAAATAACTAAACTGCTAAAACCTTAAATAAAAGCTGCTTAAAACTATAAAAGAAACTAAATTATAAACTAAACTAATAATAAATAATTAAGCCTAAGAAGGGGCATAATAAACCTAACTGCTATAATAGAGCTAGACTTTTTTCTCCTTCTTATTATTCTTCTTATCCTGCTCTTAGTAAGCCTACTCCTAAAGTTATTCCTCCTCTAAGTGTTACTACTTAGCTATAATATGCTTTACCTTAGAATAAGTAAGAGCTTCTCCTTTAGGATCTTAAGTAAGCAGCTAGTAGCTATAAGAGGTGTAAGAAGAGGCTGAAGAATAGACTAAACTGTGATAAGAGAAATCACTAAATATGCTATTACTATATATTAAGCTCTTATTATTATAAGAACAGTTAAGAGCAGGTTAGTTATTATAGCAGAGAGGTGCTATACTTATAAAGGAAATAAATAGCTTAAGAGCCCTATTATTATAATACTAAATAATAAAGGCCTAGATAGCCTTAGAAAAATCGTTAGGGAAAGTATAAGTAGAACTCTTATTAGATATCTTAATAGTAGGTATATACTTAGTGACCGCTAAGGTATAAAGGGCTAATAATAGGAGTTAAAAGATAGAGTTATTATAGTGATATAAGAGTGTTATAAATACTAGTTAAGCCTGTAGAACTAACTAGTTCTTATAGTTAATTAAACTAAATTTAACCTTAGTATATAAAGCTTAAATCTAGGTGAAAGTAACTGCTTTCTAGTATATAAATAAATATATATTACTACCTTAAATATAAATACCTGTAGGGTTCTTAGTGAACTTAATAAGGTTTTACTATATAGTAGTAATAGTATAAATAGCATAAATAATATACTAGTAGCTAACAGAAGAAATACTCTTCTTCTTATTGTTTTAGTTATAGTAAGAAAGATAGTAAAGGAAGTTCTAGTACTATTATACTATAGGGACTAACTTAGTAGAAATCTATTATTATAAAATTAGTATAAGTGCTTATAGCTTACTAAGTACTTATAATATATACCTAGCTATATTACTTATTTAAGGCTTTATAGATAGTATAGCAGGAAATAAGAGAACTATAAGTATAAGAATATAAAAAAGAATAGTATTTCTGTTAAATATAATAGGAGTAGGGAATACTACTAGAAGGTATTTTAGAAAACTTCTTATCTAAGAAGGGGAAATTAACTTTAGCCTAGGTATAAAACTCCTCTAATACTATAGCTATAACTCTAAGGATTAATATTAGTATATAAGAGCTAAACACTTAGTAAGTAGGTAAAGATAATATTAAGAGGGTAAGAACTAATTAAAAGGAAAAATATAAAGTTAAGATAAAAAAACTAATATATTAACTATAAATAAGAGAGTTCTAAAGAAGGTTATAAGAAAGAAGAAATTCTAAACTTAAGGTAAATAAAAACCTAAAGTAAATATTTAGAGTGTAAAATAAGTGGGCCCCTATATAATAGCCTGATAACCGCTTATATAACACTTAGATTATAATAAACTTAATAATAGGCTATATTATTTCTATATAGTTAATAAACTACTATATGTATAAGAAAATAATAAACTTCTTATAATAAAAAATAACACCTTAGGATAAGACTTAAGAAGGGAGAGAGTAATTGTAATAGTTAGTGCTAATACTATTAACACTTAATATAAGCCTTTAGGGCTTAACCTTAAGGCTCGCCTAAATAGTAGGCTAGCAGCCCTTTTAAGAATACTAAATAAGTACTTGCTAAATACTTATTAAGTGGAAGCTTTATAATATACTAATACCTACCTTTATAATCTTTATATTTACACTCTAGTAAGACTAACTCTTATAAAATAAGGCCTTCTTTCTCTAATTAATAGCTCTAGAAAGTTTTAATAGGATAATATATAAATTTATACAGCTAAGCGCACTTAAAGTTAGCTAGAAGCCCACTATATTAAGTATATTAACTAGCCTTTTTACTCTCCTAACTTAAACCTAATTAAGTATATATAAAGAATACTTAAGGCTAAATTACACTTATAACACTCTTATTATAAGAGTACAGCTAAGCAGAGAGCTTACTAAGAGCTTACTAAGAGAGCTCTCTTATAACCTATTATATAATATAATTAAGTAATATAGCTTACTTAAATTGTTTAATCTTTTTAGCCTTATAGCTAGGACTTTCTATTAAAGGTTAGGTATACTACTCTAACTCTTATAATTATTTAAGTACATATTAGGTCTAGTGCTATACAGAAGGTTATAAGTTTAAATCCCTGCTAAACCTTATAACTATAATAGGCGCTAAGCTCATAAGGATAAATATATATAGTTGCCTGTTACGACTAAAGCCTTAAGGGTTAACAGTAGTAGTTATCTTAGGCCTAGGAGCTGGGCCACCCTCTAACATATATATGTATAGGTGTGATAGGGTTGTTATATTCCTAACCTTATAGGGGCTGACCCTCTATAATAGTGTAGAAGAGGCTGTTTACGCCTAGAGCAGAAGAGGCTGTGCTATGCCTACTAATAAGCTAGCAGCCTAAGATATGCTGTTAAGAGGGGGGGATAATTATAAGGGTACAGCTAAGCAGAGAGCTCGCTAAGAGCTCGCTAAGAGAGCTCTCTTATAACCTGTTATATAGCACAATTAAGTGACGCAGCTTACTCAAATTATTTAATCTTTTTAGCCTTACAGCTAGGACTTTCTATTAAAGGTTAGGTATACTGCCCTAACTCTTACACTTATATAATACTATTAAAAGATAACAAGAAAGATAAGACAGAGTTAGCTAGATATATCTAAGATTTGTAGGCACACTTAGATTAGGTGTAGATTTTAAGGCTAATTAACTTTATGCTGTGCCGCTTAGAAGCTATATGTTATGCATAAGGCTAGTATACACAATATTAAATAGCAAGAATAGGGCTATCTAGAGATATCTTTTTTTTTAATAATACATATTAATTGAGTGATTTATTATGTTCTGAAGTTTGTGATGCTGAAAGTGGTGATAGTGTAAGTGCGGGGGTGTACGGAGACTTTTAGCCTATTACTGTAGCTGGTCGTCCTTTAGGTATTCGGGCGTATCAGATAGAATTCTTAATGCATGGAACCCTATTAGATGGTTATCTTACACGCTGCAGGACCCTTAAATCACCTGGCAAGCCAAGCGTCCATGGCCCGAGCTCCCTTGCAGGGCGAGTGCCCACTGAACCCACTGAACCCGCCGGTGACAACCACTGATTATGGCACTCGAAGGCTCCAACCTCGACCAGCTTAAAGTACAACTGTTACTTTAGTGCTTCCAACAACACCACGATTCACCTTTACCCTTTTACCCTCGACATCCCCACGACTCCAGACTCCAGACTCCAGACTGTGAGCGTCTCAGGAGCACAATGGTATGAGTCGCATCATGTCTGGAGCATCCCAGAACGACCCGTATGCCTTCGCATCTACGCCGGGCTCCTCGTCGCATACTCCCAGCTCCGATCATCTCGACGACCTTGGTCTCCTCAAACCCCATGCCAACCACCACGATGCCGGCTACTTCCACGGCGCCGAACCCACCCAAAACGCCCACGCCCACGACGACGGTCGAGACGCCCACGATGTATTCGCAGACGACCCTTTGGACAGCGGCCTGAGCGCTCCAATCTCCTTCAAGCGCAGACAGGCACCATCCCTTCTCTCCGGTCCCTCCCGCCTACTCTCCGCCATCACCGGCTTCCGGTCGCCGCTCCCCAGCAACTCCGCTCCGAGCTCCTCCAGAGGCGCATCGCCTGCCGTGTTTGGTCGCTCCGAGAGCCCGACGCGCAACGACACGGCGGCCCTCAATGCCTCCTCCAAGGATGGCGTGCCCCTCGACTGGTACATGGAAGGCCCCGGCCGCCGCGTTGGATACGAGGACCTGACAGCCATCGACTGGATCTTTGAGTATACCAAAGAGCGCCAGCGCCTGCGGCACCTCTACTCAAGCGCGGCCGGGGTGCTTGGCTACGCCCAGCGCCTCCTCGATGCGAGCCAGGTCTGGATCGTCCTGCTGCTGACTGGCATGGCCGTTGGCGCAATCGCCGCTGGCATCGACGTCACCACCGACTGGCTCGGGGATCTGAAGCTGGGCTTCTGCTCTAGCGGACCGGAAGGTGGGCATTTTTACTTGAACAAGGCTTTCTGCTGCTACGGATATGACCAGGGCTCCAAGTGCAATGGGTGGAAGTCTTGGGGTGAAGCCGTGGGCGTCCACTCGACCGGTGGGAAGTGGTTCGTCGAGTACTTCTTCTTCATCGCCTTCTCGGTATGATGGCCGTGCGATTCCACTATGGTCACCTCAGTTCCGCTGACGATATGATCACAAGGTGCTTGTCGCATATCTTGCCGCGCTCCTTGTGCAGGAATACGCCATTTACGCCAAGCACAGTGGTATACCGGAGATCAAGACCGTCCTTGGCGGGTTTGTCATCCAGCGGTTCCTAGGGACATGGACTCTGGTCACGAAGTCATTTGGTCTGGTATATCAACCCGTGTACTCCTTGTCGTTCTCTGTTGACTCTGCTAGATTCTCGCCGTGGCTTCAGGCATGTGGCTCGGCAAGGAGGGCCCCCTAGTCCACGTTGCTTGCTGTTGTGCCAACCTGTTCGTCAAGCTGTTTCGCAACATCAACGACAACGAAGGTGAGTCGCCATGCCGTTGCGTTGCTGCTCCCATCGCTGACCTTCCCGTAGCTCGGAAGCGAGAGGTCTTGTCGGCAGCTGCGGCTTCGGGCATCTCTGTCGCGTTCGGCTCCCCAATTGGTGGCGTTCTGTTCAGTCTCGAGGTTCGCGCACCCCCCTATTTATCCATATATTTGCCTCCGGCTTGGATACTAACGAGCCGCAGCAACTGTCGTACTACTTCCCGGACAAGACCATGTGGCAGAGTTTTGTGTGCGCCATGACGGCTGCCGTTGTCCTTCAGGCGTTCGATCCCTTCCGATCCGGCAAGCTGGTCATGTATCAGGTTCAGTACAGCATCGGATGGCATCGGTTTGAGCTGATGCCCTACGCAATCCTCGGCATCTTTGGCGTCAGTCCCCCCCTCCCCCTATCCGCGACTAGGAGTCACACGATATCAGGCTTGCTAACAGATGGCGCAGGGCATCTACGGGGGACTCTTCATCAAGGCCAACATGGCCGTTGCCCGCTGGAAAAAGGCCAATGCCTGGCTCCCTGGCCCTATTGTCCAAGTTGTCTTCGTGGCTTTACTCACGGCCCTCATCAACTACCCCAACTTCTACATGAAGCTTCAGACCACGGAGCTCGTCTCCAACCTGTTTGCTGAATGCTCGCAGGTCCTTGACGACCAGATCGGGCTTTGCAAGACGGGCGCGGCCTCTGCCAGCACCATTGTGCTGCTCATCTTCGCTTCCGTCGTCGGCTTCTTCCTGGCCACCATCACCTTTGGCCTGCAGATCCCCGCAGGCATCATCCTGCCTTCGATGGCCATCGGTGCCCTGACGGGTCGGGCCACCGGCATCATCATGGAGATCTGGGTCGCCAACCACCCGACCTTCTTCCTCTTTGGCTCCTGCGAGCCCGACATCCCCTGCGTCACGCCCGGCACCTACGCCATCGTGGGCGCTGCTGCGGCTCTGGCCGGCGTCACCCGCATGACCGTGTCCATCGTCGTCATCATGTTCGAGCTCACCGGCGCCCTCACCTACGTGCTCCCCATCATGATCGCCGTCATGATCTCCAAGTGGGTGGGCGATGCCTTCTCGCGCCGCGGCATCTACGAGTCGTGGATCCACTTCAACGAGTATCCCTTCCTCGACAACAGCGAAGAGATGATCATCCCAGACGTCGCCGCCGCCCAGATCATGACGCGCATCGAGGACCTCGTCGTCCTCACGGCCACGGGCCACACCGTCGCCTCCCTCAGCACCATCCTCGAGATGCACCCCTACCGCGGCTTCCCCATCATCTCGGACCCCCGCGACGCCATCCTCCTCGGCTACATCTCCCGCGCCGAGCTCGCCTACAACCTCTGCGCCTCCACGCAGCCGCCCCGGTCCCTGGCCCCGGAGACGGAGGCCTTCTTCTCCCACCAGCCCCTGGCCGACCCGCGCTCCACCCTCGACCTCCGCCCCTGGATGGACCAGACCCCGCTCACCCTCCCCTCCCACAGCACCCTCCACCTCGTCGCCAGCTACTTCCAGAAGCTCGGCCTCCGGTACGTCCTCTTCAGCGACCGCGGCGTCCTGCAGGGCCTCCTCACCAAGAAGGACGTTTGGTACGTCCTCAACGGCGCCGAGGAGACGCGTCGCACCAGCGGCCTGCCCGGCGGGCCGGGTGTCGAGACGGGCGTCACAGGGCTGGGCTTGGTGAACGACGACAACGACGCCCGCGAGCAGCACGGGCTGCTGCGGGGGGGTGACGGCGCTGACGATCAGGACAGCATCAGGGGCGAGGAGCCAATGCTGTAGATTTATCCTTATGTGGGTTATATATAGGTTGGAGACAGGGTTCTCACTGGGTTTCGCATGTCACGAGTGTTATGCATACCATTTTCTAGCATGAATGTCACATAGATGCTGTTTACGTTGCAGTGTTTTTCACTCAACGCGAATGATTGCAACGGCCTCGGACTCCTTTTGCCCCATTGCATGCTTAAATGTTATGATACAATACGCCGTAAAAATGGTAAACGGAAACCTCCCAACTCCAGGCCGTCCAGGAACTAAGACAAGCAAAGCAGCCTCCATCCGATGCACATCCCCCCTCCACCCATGTCATGAATCAGGAAGCACCGGCACTCAATACTCAAAGTCATCGTCCACCGCGGGGCCCTTGTTCTTGGACACGCTTTCCTGGTTGCGGTACATGTCGGCCACCTGCCTGCTCGACGTCGCCGCATCCGGAGTCTTGTCGTCGCGCACGCGGATGAAGCGCGGGAAGCGCAGGCTGATGCCCTTGGCGCCCTCTGGGTCGACGCCCTCCTGGGCGCCGGCCTTGTAGCGCGGGCTGAGGGTCAGGTCGGCCGTCTTGACCTCCCAGACGTAGCGAGGCTCGAACCAGACGTCGGGCTGGTGCTGGCCGCCGGAGGAGTGCGAGTAGAAGGGCTTGGGGCGGTCGATGGTGATGGCCGAGAGCTCCTTGTGCAGGTCCTCGAGGACCTGTTCAGAGAAGCCGGTGCCGATGTTGCAGACCGTCTCGTACGTGTCCGTGTTGGGGTTGTGACAGGCGAGGAGGAACGCGCCGTAGACGGACGTTCTCTTTCCTTTGCCGTGGTATGCTCCTAGCACAACGAGATCGAGAGAGTCACCTACGCCGGAGAGGTAGTCCTTCTTGATCTAGAAACACAGGGTTAGGTCCGCTGATACTCGGTACGGTTTGGATGAAGTCGTCTCTTACCTTGAGCCAGTTTCGGCTTCGTTTGCTGGGTTCGTATCCGCTCTCGGTGCCATCTAGCATCTTGACCATGAGGCCCTCGCATGACGCCTTCATACTCTCGTCAAGGAATACCTGGATTTCGTCAAGCTCCTGGCCATCCATGTGCGTGGCGAAGGCGAATTCGCCCTCAACCGGCGTGAAGGCCCCATGGAGGAGGTCTCTACGCTCGCGAAGCGCCTTCTCGACAACCGCCTCACCATTCAAGTACAGCAGATCGAAGGCGAACACGCACACCTTGACCTTGACATCCTCCACCTTGACATCCTTCTTCTTGCGGGTCATTAGCTGCTGGAAGGGCAGCACCTTTTTCTCATCGACATCCCACGCCACTGTCTCGCAATCCAGCACAAAACTCTTGGTCTCT
Organism: Corinectria fuckeliana; assembly: GCA_019137255.1. Classification (NCBI taxonomy): domain Eukaryota; kingdom Fungi; phylum Ascomycota; class Sordariomycetes; order Hypocreales; family Nectriaceae; genus Corinectria; species Corinectria fuckeliana. The sequence continues at coordinate 78,317 of WPDH01000127.1, read as the reverse complement.
GGTTTGACCCAGGACTGGAGCTTGGCGAGGATGTCCGGGTACTTCCTCGATAGATCTTCCGAGTTCCTGGAGAAGATGCTGGCAACTCCAGAGCCAACCTCCCTGGTGGCTCCCTGGGTCGATTCGCTCAAGCCTTGATCTTGAGGGGCGTCCTTGGCCACATAGTGGATCTGTGCTCTCTCGCCATCGTACTTGTACTCGCAGGTGAATGTTTGGCCCTCAAACCGATCCAACACCTCGGTGATTGCCTTTGTAGGCTTCGCCAACATGGGCTTCAGCGGCACACCAGGGCGGAGCTTGCAATTCTCCCGAAGCTTCATGATACCATGCTCTAGCATGGCAGGGATGATGACGTCGTAGCTAGGCAGCTCACTGGTGGGCATTAGCATGGCATGTCGAGACGTGTTGGGGGCGCTTACCTGTAGACTGTTTTGAGGGTAGACTCGCCCTTCTCAATATCAGAAGTGCTGGGCAATTTCCCCTGAGAGTCTGCTTCATGGGCTACTACAGCGTGAGCGAGCGAGACCAAAACAGTTCTCTCAGCCAGGCCAAGTCTCAGCTTGCCCTCCAGGAACCGAATGATGAACTTGGCCTCGCTCGGCCCGCCCTTGTCCGTGTTGACATCAATCTTCCCCAAAGAGTGTGCGTCAGCTGCTGAGAGCAGCTTCTTGATACCGTCCACCTTTCTCCCCTGCGCACCATTGCCAGAGATGGTGGCGATGCTTATTAGACCCTGGTGAACCCCCCGGATCGTAAGAGCCTTGGGCTTGAACATGGTCGGTTGGGTCGACCGACTCTTGACCGCAACAAGACCAAGGTCGCCAATGTCCTTCTGGTCGGCCTTGATGACCTGGAGACTTCGACCAGTTGTCTCCCCAATGGCCTTCATGATCAATGACTCGCCAATGCCGAGTTCAATACCGGCGTAATCGGGAGCAAGCTTGTTGATCATGAGCAAGATGGTGGGGAGCAGATCGTCGGGCGTGAGACGCATGACCTGACGCAGGAATAGGGCACAGTGCTCCATGATTATCAGCCGCTTGGTCGTCAACTCGACAAGAGAAAATGTCGTGCAGAGCGCTGCGTATGGTACCGGCGCTCCAGGTTTCCAGTCAGGATAAGGGTCCTTGTTCTTGGCCTTGAGTGTGGACTGGACCTTCTCTCTCGCTTTGGCAACGACCTCGGGCTTCTCGTCCTCTTCTACCCCTGCATCTTCTTCTGCCTCCGACGCCGATGCTGTGGATTCTGCTTCCTCTACAGCCTCATCGACCTTTTCAGCCACAGGTGTCTTCTTTGCCTTCGGTTTTGGGGACTTGGGCTTGGGCTTGGACTTGGACTTGGACTTTGGCGGGGGGCTTGCCGACTTCTCCGTCTGGACAGGGGCCTTGACTTCCACCTCCTCATCGCTTTCTTCCGCCTCGACTGTTTTTCGGGTCCGTCGTGCTCTCTTGGTAACAGGGGCGTCGCTATCATCATCATCCTCTTCCTTCTTGACTATTGTTTCCTCCGAGGCCGTCTTCGTGTCGGTAGATCTCGTCCGTTTCTTGGAATCTGCTTCGCCTGGTCAGAACGCTCAGTGATGGTGCATTGGAGGAAAGCTCCCTACCCTTCTCCGGATCCGAATTCTCCTTGGCGCTCACGTCCTCCCCCTCCTCCTTGAGCTCTTGCTTCTTCGCCTTGGTGCTGAAAGACAGCTTCGTCTGTTGCGTTGGCGGCGCAGACTTCGCTCCAAAGAACTTCCTGTAGGAAAAACATGATTAGAATTGGCAGTTTCGCGCCTTCGGAAGTTCCATCCGACGCACCCAATCGTGCTCTGCCGCGGCTTCACATACCCCAGGGTCGCTTGCTTGGGTGCCATGGCGCACAGTGTTCGCGGCGATTCCACTACCAAACGAAACAAATTGTGGCAGATGGGACGAGAAACAGTCACTCCCGAGGCAGGACAATGGAGGAGAGAGGCAGTTGTGACGCCGTGCCGACAGCTGACAGTAGCTCTCTGCATGACGCGCTACCAGGCAGAATCGCGTTAATTGAATATCGCGACGGCGGTAGAAAGTCAAGACACGCGACGCGTGTCACGTGACGTCTGTGCTTTGGGACTTTTAGGCTGCAAGGTAGGCTGCTTGCCTAGTCTAGTCTCTAACAAACGGATCAAATAAACCATGCTTCTACTAATAGGCTGCGAAGTCCGATGTGATAGTCCAGCTTATAGGTTAGTCTGTACAGACCCGTCTGGAGCTAGATTTCCAATATAATTCCTCTGTCAATGTAGTGTGAGAGCAAGAGTATAGCATGTCCGCTTAAGTATCTAGGCTATGACTTACGTGCCCCCAACAATCACTCAGTACACAAGTCGTATCACGGGAGAGAAACCATGCCATATCCCTCGTGTGGCCATTCACTATCTCACAAGAAGTCAACATGGGTCCTCGCCCGTGTTCATTTGGGCCAACCCAAGTCCGCTAGTCATGGATGTATATTACAAAGGGCAACAGGGTGCAGGAATCATTATAGGTTACGGCTTGAGCTCCCCTCGCGTCCCCTTCACTTAGTTGAAGTAGTAGTTTTCGTCGGTGGTTCGGCCACGGATGAACTGGGGCTCGCTGCCCTTGACGTAGATGTCCTCGAACAGAATCACAGGCGTGGCCTCGGGGACAGCCATGGCCTCAGCAATGGCAACCTCCTCGTTGACGTGGGCACGAGCCTCCTTGTCGAGCTTCTTCAGCTCATCCTCGGTGGTGATCTCCCAGTCCAGGATCTTCTGCTTGAGTCCGGAAATGGGATCGTTGGTCGAGCGCATGCGCTGGATCTCCTCACGGGTTCGGTAGGTAGTACCCGGGTCGGACATGGAGTGACCTCCGTAGCGGTAGGTGACGTACTCGAGGACGAGAGGGCCCTTGTCGGCGGTAGTCCACTCCTTGCCGTACTTGACGGCAGCCTTGACGGCAAGAACGTCCATGCCGTTGACCTTGAGACCGGGAATGTACTGACCACGCTTGTAGTAGTCGGTGAGGGCCGACGAGCGGGCAGCGGAGGTACCCATGCCGTACTTGTTGTCTAGAGAGAATTCGTTAGCATTGGTGTCTTGCGCATCAACAGCGGCGAAACTCACTCTCACAACCGAAGAGGGCAGGGAGGTTCCACAGCTTAGCCATGTTGAAAGCCTCGAAGACCTGACCTTGGTTGCTGGCACCATCGCCATACAGGATGATGCTGGCGTTCTTGCGGCCCTCGTACTGGTGGGCAAAGGCCAGACCAGCGCCCACGGGGACTTGGGCGCCAACGATACCGTTGCCGCCGTAGAAGCCCTTGTGGAACATGTGCATGGAGCCACCCTTGCCGTAGGCAATGCCCTCACGTCGGCCGAGCAGCTCGCCGATGATGGATCGGACGGTGCCGCCGCGCATCAGGGAGAAGCCGTGGCATCGGTAGGAGGTAATTACGTCGTCCTCCTTGGTGATAGCGTGCTCAATACCGACTGCAACGGCCTCCTGGCCGACAGACAAGTGGCAGAAACCACGGATCTTCTTCTCCTTGTACAAACGATCGGCCGCCATCTCCATCTGTCTGCGCGATTATTAGCGGCAACGTCTAAGCGGATGCAGCGGAGTCGGGCTGGAACGTACCGGATGCTGACCATGTCGTAGTACATCTTCTTGAGGTCCCTCTTGGTCACCTCGAGGGTGTACGGGGGAGGGTCCAACTCGTACGTCTCGAAGCTCTCATCGCTGAGGTTGATGGCGAAGGGCTCGTCCTCGGCCTGGACAGATAAATGTCAGCACTAAGTCCCAGAGAGTGAAAGAAGTCGACAGCGGCGTGTGGGACGAAATCCTTCGCAGCCGTCGCTCGCTGTCGGGAAAGGGCGCATTTCTAACCTCAGGGACAGTGTGGCTCAGGGACGCCGACGCAGCGTTGGTGGTGACGGAGCGGGCGGCAAAGGCCCGGGGAGCAGCGCGCAGAGGCACCGCCCTGGGGATACGGAGAGCTCTGGACAACATCACGGATCTGGAGGTGCCTCTAGTCGATTGAGTTGAGGAGGGGTGTCGTGCAGATAACGACGAGTTGTCTAGATGGAGCTCAGGAAAATCACGGTGTTGAGCGTTGAGCTTGGCTTGTTGGTAAAGCCTAGACTGGAACGAGGCTAGCGGGGACCCACGTGATTGCAATCCGTGTCACAAGTCCGGCGCTTCTCCGGCGTCGGACCACCGTAGGAGTACCCTTTTCGCAAATTGAAGTTGATGGTAACGTTAATGACCTGTTGTCTATTATTCCCGGGTATCTCTTCACCCCAAACCGCCCGTCGTGGACCTTTTCTGCGTTCGCATCGTCCAGTGGAGAACGTCGGTGTGATATACTCCGGTGCACCCTGATGTGGGTCCTCTCCGCACTAACGTATGTTCTCCCTTTTTGACCCGACGACCGAGTCCCTCGTGATTCGAGCCGCCCAGTGCGAGAGCGAAGACTCGATCCCAGCTCAGTAGAACTTGCAGAGTGGTAGTTATAAGATAGGTATTGGGCTCTGTTTGTGCCTCCCAACCTGGGGTAGCTCTATTTTACACACAGCGCCATAACTTTGGTATTATCGCAAGCAACCAATCTCAAATCAAGACCAGTCCACCATCGCCTCTAGCACAAGCCCAAGCTAGACACTCAAGACTCAACTCCTCCATGGGTCCCTGACAGCGAGGCTTCCGGTCCCGTCCATCCCGTATTCATGCGTTCATATTCCATGCAATATCCTCCTAGCTATGCGCGACCTTATGATGTAGCAACGCCGTAAACATGCTTCCCACATTTGTCTCAACCATCTCTATAACAACCTGAAGCACGCCCAGTATACAAATGCGAGGGCAGATAAACCGACCCATCCCTTATAACAAGTGTTGAATCCATGATATGATAACCGAGCCTCCGTGCGAGGGAGCCCGAGCCAATGAAGCAATTGGCGTTCGCATCAGAAGTGCGATTGTGTTTGCCACGTCGATGATACGCCGTTAGTCGTCGTGGAAGAATGTGCCCCCTTGCAGCGGAGCCGTCGACGGCCCAACATCCTGCATATCGACATCTTGAGTTGACTGGTCTCGGCTTGAGCTAGCAATCGTCGGGGTGCCGCATCGATAGTCGATGGCCATGGCGCTTAGGGGCCGGGTTGGATCGTCCTCGAGAACTCGCTGTTGGAGCGACAGGGGACGGTCGTAAAGCATCTCCTCGGGTGGCGAGAAGGACCAAACCTGTCATCGTCAGTCTTTGGGGTATTTACGAGTGTCAGTTATCACCTGCTCACCTCCATTACCGTGCGCCCTTGCCTTAGGGCGAGGGCGACGCATTTTTCGTCCTCAAAGGCGACCCTCCAAACAGCCTCACCCTGAGCAATGAGTTCTCGAACGAGGTGACCGGTCTTGAGATCCCAGATCTTGACTCGACCATCGCTACCGCCACTCACAACCCGAGTATCGTCGAACTGCAGGCTAGTAACACTGTTGTCGTGAGCGGCGAGACGATGGATGGGACACATCTTCTCCAGCGACCAGACCCGGACCGAACCGTCAGATCCACCGGTGACCAAGGTGTCACCGCGCATTTGCAATTGACCAACAAGGGAGGTGTGGCCCTGGAGAATGGCAAGGCATTCGCTGGCAGAAGTCAGTTACAGTCCTCTCCATGGGGATATGCGAAAAACGTACCCAGAAGTGGGATCCCATATTCGGACGTTGGTGTCCAAGCTACCAGTGACTACCCTCTTGCCGTCGAAGGCAATGGCATAGATCTGGCTGAAGTGGCCTTGCAGGGTTTGCAGACACCGGCCCTCGGAAATGCTCCAGACTCTGGCAAATGTGTCGTAGCTACCAGAAACAACAATGTCGCCTTTAATCTCAAGGCAGCGGACACTGGACTGATGACCAACCAGGACGTTTTTGCAAAGGCCTGTCCGGATATCCCAAACTCGAAGAGTGGTGTCTCGTGAGCCCGAAATGGCGGTGTTGGCATCGGCCATCTTCAGGCACCTGACGGTAGATGTGTGACCACGCAGGGTATGCAGGCACGCACTGCAGGCACGTTAGTTTGTGGTTGGGCTTGAGAAAAGCTTGCTGCGACTTACCCTGTTTTCAGATTCCAGACTCGTACATCGCGATCGCAACCACCGCTGACCAAAGTGTCGTCCCATGGGACCATAGCCCAGACGCCCATGACATGGCCTTGCAGGGTCCGTTGTGAGTCGCCCTCGGCATCGAAGACATGGATCTTTGCGTTATCAAGAGCCACGATGATGTATTTTGAAGTTAGGTGCAAGCTCGTGACGACACCGCCTTCCTGGGTAATATTTCTCGTCGTGCTTGTACCGCCCGACCTCCATGCTGCCTCCACCAGGTACCTCTGCTTGAAGTGTGACTTGTAGGATCGCAGCTTGGGCCTACCAGAACTCGACGAGCCATCAAAAGTACGGGAGCCCGACGGATGGGCAGCCGGGGGACGAGCGCCAGGAAAGCTATTGCTAGTGATCATATCGGTATCGACGCTGCTGAAATGGTACGGCGCGGGTCGTGGAACCATTTGCTGGGCGCTTGCATAGACTTCGGACAATCTCCTGCCGTAGTCGTGCTTGACGCAAAGGTTCTTCCAAGTCATGTCGTCGCTGAGAAGATCCCGCCATCGCTTCGATACCTGGGACGCTCGTGCCAAGACTTTGGGGTCGTCGATGAAGGATAGAATCTAAGATGAAACAGTTAGGCGGATGGAAACGGAACGGAAGCGCTCGGGTGTCGTACTCGAAGACATAATTCGTCGGGAAGGCTCGTGAAGGGATCCTTCTTAAGCAACGGGCTGACGAACTGATGGACGAAACTCAACTGCTGGCTGGTGCAGAGGTTGAGGAGATCGGCGAGGACTCGGGTTCGTTGAGGCCCAGAGCAATTCTTAAAGTGCTGTCGGACCTTGGCGAGAAAGAAATCCTCGTCGTCGGCGGCGTCGCTCCAGTCGGGCTGGAAATGTGAAGGGCCCGGGGAGGCTGCAGGCGTCGGTGGCGGTGGCGGCGATCCCGTCAACTGCTGGTCGAAGTCGGCGGCGGGCGTAGACATGCTCGGGGTCGGCGGCCCTCGGAGATGCCGCTGCTGCTGCTGCTGGGGCAGCTTCTCTATGCGGTGGTTCAACATGGCGTTGGAGTTGAGGATCAACTCGTCGCTGGGGGCGCTTCCTCTCCTCTCAGAAAAGCTCATGGGTCGCTGGTAACCGGCCATGGCCCGGCCCGTCGCCCGAAGTCGTTTGCTCCTAGAGATCCGGAGGCGGACACTAGGAGAGGCGGTGGCAGGGTGGAGAGTTGCGACGAGGACGAATGGCTAGCGGAGGCGTCGAGGCGGAGGAGGAGAGAGCGGGTGTGGGGGGAGAAACGGGAGACGGGGAGACGGGTGACCTGGAACACCGGGGGGGGGATGAATGTCAGTACATGTAGGCGGGCGGAGCAGTCGACGAGAGCGGGCGATGAGGTGAGCGAAGGACGAGAGATGCGAGGGGACGGGGTTCGTCAAGAACTGGACGTCAGAGGCTCGGTGTGGTTTTGGGGGGGAGGGAGCAGGAGTAGTTCCGCAGTCGGTAGCCAAGACCATAGGATTGGCTCATCGACTAGACGGACGGTCGAGCTGAGAACAGAGAACGGTGGTGACGGTGCAGAACGAGCAGGTAGGTAGGTATGTAGGTAGGTATGAGCAGGTAGTGAATGAATGATAGTGAATGGCAGCAGTGAAAGGTGCAGAGGGCGAGACGATGGCGGCATCGAAGGGGCGCTAAACGGAATGCGTTACCTGTCTGTCGTCTCAAGTGACACTGCCCTGACGCCGGCCACGGGCTGCACGAGGACCGAGGACGGACGGCGAAGGCGTAACGCTAACGCACCGGTACTTGTTCTTAACAAGTGACAAACCAAGGGCGGGCGGGCCAGGAGAGGGCATTCAAATCAATTCAGATGCGGCAATGCAGAGGGCGAGCGAATGAATGAATGCTGCCAAGGAAAGCCAATAACGGCAAGCAAAGCAAACGAGCGAGCGAGACAACGAGTGAGACAATTTGGTTTCCTGGGGGCGGCCGGCCAACTTCCAAGAGCACTGTAATTACTCCGTACTTTGTATGTACAAAGGGGCGCGTCGGAGTGCGTCGCCGAGGGATGGATGCTGGGGATCGGTTGGCGGATTGCGAGGCTTGCTTTCGGTTCGGATGTGTCTTCGTCTTTAAATGAGCGCGGCGAACAAGCGGCAGGGGAGGAGGAGGAGGAGAGGGTGAGAGTGAGCGAGCGTGAGAGGCAGAAGCGGTATCACAGGCAGGTCGTATGCAGCAGTAGACAGTGGACAGTGGAGGCGAGAGCCCGAGGGTGACCTACTTAAGCAGAGCCGATGATTCAGTTGTTCCTGCTGGTCGCCGGGTCTCTCTCTCGAGTCTAGGTGTCAGTCTCTACTATGTTGGGCTTCTTTGGTTGTGGATCCTCGCTTTGGAAGGGAGCAGGAGCTGACGCAGGAGCTGACACCGAGTTTCAACTGCGAAGCCGTGAAGAAGAGCAGATGAGGCCCGAGTGCAATTGGGGACGGGGTGGATGAAAATGCAGGCGAGCGGGAGGACGGGCGGGAGTCAGTCACTGCTGGGAGCGGGCTGGCGGCGACCGGGGGAGAGGGGGGGGGGGGCAACTTGGGGGGCTTGGGGGCTTCGTTGGGGCGAATCAAAGACGGCCGGGCTGGCGGCTGGAGGGAGGAGCCGAGAAACCCAACTGGGAAGAACGGCGGGGGGGGGGGGTTACCTATCTACCGTACCAGGTGCCTCCGTCCCATTTCCATGCCCGGTAAGGTCCACTACTATCTGAATCGTAGCGCTAACCACAGGGGGAGCCACAGGAGAGCCACAGCCTGTGGCCAGGGGTGGATGGACTCTCTCCAGGTACCTCCACTCCCCCATAGGCCGGCTGCAGCCCGTCCGGACATGAAGGGGCCAAGCCCGCCCTGTGCGCTCAGGCACTGCATGTCGTCGGTTGCAGAGTTGATGGAGGTCCTTCTTTATGGCCATCCTTCAGCAGGCATACTTACTTGGGCGGGTGAGGAAAGGTAAGTACAGTCAGAACAACCACCTAGTTCAAGTATCCGTGCGCGCCACACACGCCCCGGAAGTGAAATGGCTTTGTACGACAACGCAAGACACCGTACGCCGCTGGCTTGGTCCTCGGATCTGCCGTTTCCTGGCGTTTAATGCATTGGGCGGCAGAATGTGTGGGCGCAATGGGTCCACGGATTGCATCCCCGTAGACGCCCGGGGGCTGAAAAGGGTAACCTCCGCCTCTCAGGGCGTCTCCAGCCTGCTGGAATTCTCCTTCACTACTACTATGTAGTAATTACTTCGTACAAAGGACATGCAACAATATCAAGGTCCTATCCGAGGATTAGGCCGCATGGAATTATGAATTCTACGACGTACATAGTAGGCTTAGTCGTTAGGGGCCGCCGTCTCCCTGCCGTCTATCACAGGTTTCGTCGGAATGGGGAAACGATCATTGTCGAGTCCAGCTGCAAACGGGATGCGTTTCGAACTGCGCAGTCGCCCTGAACTGGGTTGTCCGTACGGATACTTCGCAGACAGTCTCACAAGGTTCGCAGGGAGTTCATCTGCCCGTATGCACATCCCTCGGTAGTCCATTTGCATCCCCAGCACGTTAATTACCGTAGACAGTCGGCAGTGCGGACGTGGTGCCCGCCCGAGCTGATCAAGTGCCATGGACTCCACTGCTCTGGCGGTTCCATTGCTCGAGAATGGTTGGTTGGACGTGTTGGTGATGTGATATCCAAGCGGCATCGCATTATTGTGTTGAAAAGTTAGTACTTCTCAGTTCCATTGTACGGCAAAAGGCATCGGCCACCAGTAAGTACGGAGTACACGGTACTTTCTCGGCGCTTCACGCCGGAAACCTTCCCCCCACGGCACGACTCCTTCTTTGAAAGGCTTCGATAAGATAAAGTTAGTAAGTAGGTAGTAAGCAGTAAGTAGGTAGGCATCCTCCATCTCTCAGGCATTCATCCCCTTCATCCACATCATAGCTGCTTCAGGTTGTCTGCAGGTCGCCAAGCTACAAGCAGCCTCCCCTTCTAGCGCAGCCACCATCTCACAAGTACGTACTGCTTTGTGCCTTGAGATACTCGGACTCGACTCGCCATCCCCCCGATCTGTCCAGATTCCGATAGATCTAAGCTAGTCATCCAGTTTCGTTTGACGGCGCCAATCCCGAGTCCATGTGCCGCCCATCCATGCACAACACCTGAACACCCTCCGTATCACTCCTCTGTTTCTCTCCTTTGTGCGTGGCCACCAGCTTAGGCCCAAGACTTGGATATGATATGTCATACCGATAATAATGACTCTTCCCAGGTCTCGATTCAATTTCAACCCTTATTGGCGGCCAGTCATAATAGTCCATTGAAAACCGTCCCTTGGATGAATTGTTTCCTCGTCCTACCACGAAACGGGAGAAGCAAACTGGCACATGCCCGACACAATCCCTTTGTGTTCCCCACCCTGCGGAGAATAAACCGTTCATCTCTGTAACACAGGACCATGTCGTTCCCCCAATCATCGCTGTCGGTGTCAGCCCATCATCTCCCTCCCTCCTGTCATTGGAGAGAAGCACGACATCCTCGTTATGTGCTACCATTCTACCACGCAGTATTGAACCCTATACTAAACTTAGAACAAAAACTGTTGTTGGCATCTTTGATCAGGCAAATATCAGCTCTCTAGAGGTGAGCTTACGAGTCCAAGCGTTTCGCATAGGCTTCTCACTGAAACGCCGTACCGAAACAATCAGCACTCCAGCCAGATAAGAAATCTATAAAATCCATGAACCCCGTGTTCCCTCATCTGAGTTACGCATATACGAATACACGATAGGCATTTACAGTCTCGCATGGTCATGCCACGGTAGGTATGGCCAAGAGAGTTTGTCAACTGGGCTCAAATGCCTTCTTCCATTGAGTCTGTTCTTCCAACACACGACGACCTGGTCCTAGTCTTGGTGTACAGCCTGCTATATCCTACATCGTCCAGTGTCTCCAACCTCCATCATATTCCGTATAGTTCTATACCGTATCTGATCCGTGACACGCGCGAGGAGCTCGCCGGCTCTGCAGAAAATTCAAGCGCCATCTATAACCAAGTCTCGCCGTCGTGTCGTTGACGTCTTCGTCCACCGCTTGAAACATGCAGCGTAGCCGAACACCATGCAAAATAAAGGAAGACGTTTCCCTCCCCTAGTGGTGGTGTCCGAATTGCGTAAGAAGCGGAACCAACATGCCGCCGACAGTCGCCAGCGTGTCGCGCATCTGCGGGCCCTTTGGTTTTCGCTGGGCCGTCGAGCTGCTCTCCGCGTAGCCGTTGACGCCGTGTTCATAGCCGTGACTATGCGAGCTGCCGTCCTCCTGCATCGCGTGCATGGCAACATACCTGCTACTGTCTCAGCATGACCTCAGTGGTGGAGAGGACGGGGTTGGGGAAAAGGTCAACTCACAAGAATGTGCCTCCCGAGAATAGGAGCAGCATGCCCGTCCACCAGTGGTCGCCGTCGTGACCTGCAGCACCCAGCAGAGTGATGACGAGCCACGTAACTAGCGCGCCTACAGGAGCGGCCAAGCTGAAGACAATCAGATGACCCCTCGCAGCACGTTTCGAGAGACCCTGCTTCAGGAGCAGAGACGTCAGACCAAAGGCGGCCGGGGCCTTGTGAATCATGATGGCGAAAAAGATGATGAACCCCAGCTTCATGTCGGTGGTGGTTGACGAGGCGCCCATGGCAATGCCGTCTGCGGCAGCGTGGATGACGAGTCCTGTCGTCGTGGCGAGACTACGTGCCCGTCTCGGGGTTGGTGTGAGGGAGCCCAGGAACCCCTCGGCCTCTTCGTCCACCGAGGCGGTATCTCCGTTGAGGTTGTCCAGACTGATGTGTCTCGTCTGGGGGGCTGAGTGAAGGCTTTCGGTTGCGTGCCTCGGGAGTCTGTCGATGAGAAACATCAAAACGAACCCGAGGATTAGGGAGAATCCGATCTCGAATGTGGGCACCACGGCATGTTCATGTTCATGCTCATGCTCGTGCTCGTGCTCATGCTCGTGCTCGTCGTTCCCGGTCCCCGGCTCTTCAGCTTTGTCGCTTTCCCCTGCCTTCTCGCCATTGCTTTCTTTGTCATCGTTGGTCTCGTCGTTATCGGTGGCGGGTCCGTCCTTGGCTGGGAGCTCTGTCGTCTCGGGTTGTTGAACCTCGTTCTCTAAAGGTTTCCTCGGGCTCATCGACGCCACGACTCGGCGCACGGCGTCATCGACGTCTTCAACCTCCATGTGGCCATGTCCCGCTACAGTGTTGACCCCGGGTATCGACTCGCCTAGCCCTTGCGGGACGGCGTGGTTGCCCCAGGGAGACCGGCGCACCAAGGTTCGTACTCGGTGCACGTGGGAGGCTTCTGCAGGCGAGGAGGCGGCCTCAATACCCTCGGGGATGATGACGATGAGCGAGGTTCCCACGAGGATTCCGACGCCGAGGCTCGAGAGTAGTCGGAGTTGCGATTGCGACAAGGACATGGACAACGGCAGGGCACCGGCAAGGAACGAGCTATCGAATCAATCAGCTTCCTCGACATCAGTCGCATTCGAGGGGGTTCGTGATGGCACATACGCCAAAGCCATGACCACCTGCAGCTCGACATGTCAGTTACTGTTGCTGGCATCTCGCAGGAGGGGAGGGTCGCGCCAGGAGCTCACTTACGCACAAGCCGAGGAGCAGCAGAATGCCGCCCATGATGAGAGTGGTGAAGGCGAATCCGGGCAGCGCGCAAAGGTCGATGTGGAAGTCGAGCGCTATGTGCGCATCCTGCAGCGAGTTGGCACGTCGTCCCGGAGAGAGAGAAAAGGCTGGCCGGGAGGATTGCGACAGATTGTCAGATGGGACGGGGGTCGAATCGATGAAGACGAGACAAGACGCAGCGCAGCCCTGCGACGATTCGGAGGCTGTCGATTGGCTGGCCGCGGGGAGTTCGCGACCCTCACGTCCCCTGGAAGCCCGCTAAACCGGGGCGGCAAATCTGCTGGAAAGCATGGAGTGGAGTGGAGGATCCGAGGGAGGCTCCTGATTGGTGGCGTGCCTGGAAGCCAGCAAAGATCCATGTAAAGCTCTAATTTTTCATGTCGTGGATGCTGGGGGTTAGGTTACGTACGCAACAGGTGCTCATTTTCCATGTGGATAGCCTCAAAACAGTTGTATACAGTTGTGTACTCTCAACACTCTGTCCAGACCATCTGCGTCTCTGCCTATCTGTACACATATTACACCTATTCTCCTATGCTTGCCTTTGAGACAATGGAAGCCTCCCTCGATCACATGTCTCAGGCCTGTAATGTGGGCTGTAGGTACTGGTACCTACTTCGTACACGTCGCGTGAGGCGACGGCGAACAAATCCATCCCATTGGGTTTTGCCTCCAAGACTCTGCCAAGTCTGCCCATTACTCTCGTGACCGGTGGATGATACAACCAGCCATCAGCGTTAGCCAGCCATCAACAGAGTCGCCTTGACTGTTAAATCCGTCTCCGCAAAAGCTTCAAGAACTTCCACAGCGGGGCACCCTTGGCCATACTCTCGTCGCAAGCCTGGCTTTCGGCATGCTGCAAGAGCCCGCTGATGAACCTGCATGGGAAGTCGCATGTGGGACACACAAAGTCGAAGGCCGGGTCGTCTCCGTCACAGATATAGTCGTCTAGATCATAGCACTCGAATGCTAGCTCGGAGACGTCCTCGCTGTTCACTCCTGACTCGCATGTGCCATTTTCAAGGTGCAGCACCATTGCAGAGTCGGAGACGAACATCCGCGGACAAGCTGCACATTTGACCTTCTTTGCCTCGTGTTTCTTGAAATGCTACGGGGGGGGTCAGTCGAGGTCACATGGCGGGCAATGGAGAACGAACTTGTGTCAAATCTGACTCCGAATCGTAGTAATTCCAGCAGATGTCGCATCTGTAGTGCTCGGTCTCATCATGCCAAGCGAGGTCGTCCTCGTCCTTCAGGTAAAGGTTGCAGTAGTCGCAGAGGACATGCTTCGCAGCCAAATGTTGGTCGTAACCGGTTGCCGTCGTAAAGTTCGGTTGGTGCGAGCAGAGGAAGCAGGTCGGGCAGGCCTGTGAATGCTCGGCTGCATCGTGCTTGGCGAGCTGGTCCTGGCTGTGAAAACGACGGCTACATTCATTGCAGAAGTTGTGCTGCCTCGCCAAATGCTCATCCAGGTCGTCTAAACTGGGGAAATCAGGGTTTCCGCGGCACATGCTGCAGACATTATGCTCGTATGACGTTTCTAAGTGCTGTTGTTTCGCGGATTCGGAGCTGAAAACGCGGTCGCAGCGCTTACAGTACGGGTGCCGCCATGCTGAAGTCTCGAGATGCTGCCAAAGCGCGGAACGGTTGGCGAACACCCTGTTACAGGGTGTGCACCAGAGCATGGTGCGGACTGTGCGATTACGAGTGTTTCGAGTTGCTAAGAGGCGGGTTCGTGATTATCTCGTGTTGGAGTGAGTGGGAGGCCTGAAAGGTTGGCGAGAAATGGTGTTGCTTCTCCAGCTTCTTAAGGACTGCGTTGCCTTGGGGAAAGGTATACAGAGCCGGAGACATTTTGACCCGGCCTCGAGCGTGTGAAGGAACGCTCGTCCATTGGATTCTTGCCTCTGCATTGAGGTGATACAGTGGTTCATAGGCCGTACCTTCCTTCCACGGTGTGTGGTTTGCAAATGGTAGTCTAAGTAAGTATTCAGGACCAATAGAATTAAAGGAGTTTCTCTCCATAGGTAAATACTTAGGACGTCAGGGCGTTTATTCGCCGGTGGCCCGTGCGCTGCTCAACGCACTTCAACAACCAACACTCGATCACAGCACGTTCGCTTTCTGCCCCACCATGATTCACTTCCACTGCGAAACCAGTCTTCACGAGTCCATCTCTTAGTTAGGGCACTGCAAAATAGATGTCCTCGACCCGCATGGCGCTCTCATGATGGCCACGATGGGCGACACACCCGAGTCCCCAAGACGACGCCACATTCTCTCCGCCATCAATCCAGACCATCCACGAGCGCAAGACCGAGATAGAGATCAAGAAGGTCAACGTCAAAAACAAGAGGGAGATGGAGAACAGGCAAAAGACACCGAGGACGGGCCCTCGAAGGATCAAGACGCAGGCTCGACCTCGCGGCGGTCCGAAACGGATCGAGATGGCGAGACTGACAAGACGCGACCTAGGCGATCTCGTCTGAAGCTCAAGGACCACAGATCTCGGCGCCGTTCCTCCCGCCATCGCGATCGCGACCGGGACCATCACCGAGACGGCGACCGACCTCGGTCGCATCGCCACCGTCACCATCACCGTCGACGACACCGATCCCCTACCCCGCCCGACCCCTATGAGCGGCCGACACTCGATCCCGAAGTTGCCTTTAGGGAATCGCTTTTCGATGCCATGGCGGATGACGAGGGCGCTTCGTACTGGCAGGGTGTCTACGGACAGCCTGTCCATGTCTACTCCAACGAGAAGGTTGGCCCGACCGGTGAGCTCGAGCAGATGACGGAAGATGAGTACGCAACCTACGTGCGCCAGAAGATGTGGGAAAAAACCCATGCCGGACTTATAGAAGAACGAGCCAAGCGCGCAGAGGAAAAGAAGCGCAAGGAGGAGGAAAAGCGTCACAACCGCAAACTCCAGGTGGAGATGGAGCGCAGCCTCCGCCGGGGCGAGGAGCGCAGACAGCGGCGCACATGGTCTGCCCGCTGGGACGAGTACACCAAGGCGTGGTCTGCCTGGGACGGCACGTCCGCGACACTCAAATGGCCCGTTGAGAGTGGACGACGGCAGGACATTGACGAGAAGCAGGTCCGGGCATTCTTCGTTCACGGGCTCGGCGTCACCGATGTTGGGGAAAAGGAGTTTGCGGCCAAGCTCAAGGAAGAGCGTGTGCGCTGGCACCCAGACAAGATGCAGCAGCGGCTGGGAGGCCAGGTGGACGACGCGATGATGAAGGATGTGACAGCCATTTTCCAAATCATCGATAGACTCTGGGGAGAAGCACGAGGGGCATAGAAAGGCGGCTTCGCGGTTGATGACAATGTGATACCCTTAGCCTGTAGCCTAGATAGTTACGAAACGGGCATGTTTTTGGCAAGAGTGGGAATAACTAGACGGCTTCTCCGTGACAAGACAGAACACTGGATTCGACAACTCATGTCCCTTGGTTTATGGCGTGACAGCCGCTAAACAGCTGCAACTACACATTCAACTAAGTGGTGCTATGAATATGGTGAAATCGAGGCGTCATTGTCGCCGCCACATCCAATCATGGCCAAACCAACATCTGGGAGCTTACGACGACGCTCGTATCTGTGTGTTTAGTTTGAGCATATTTACCACCTCACCCCCAGGTCTGATAACAGTATACGTACGCAAGAATGCTGAGAATTGTTTCGATTGAGGATGTTGGTTGAGTGAAACAAAGTGGCACGGCAGGACGAGACAACGAAGGACATGGGGAATGTGTGCAGTAATAATTGGACTTGCATGCTATGACCATGTCGCACCGAGTAATGCATTGCAAGACGGGGAATTCCGAGCAAACTGAGTCAAAAGATTAAATCACCGATCAATAGTTGTGTACAATGTACGTGTATTTTGTTTTTATTTGACCTAGGCACTATCCATCCATTTCCCTGTGATCTCTCATGTAGAAGCGGCAGATGCGCAAGGCTAAAGAGTTTCCAGAATAACGGCTCCCGTTACATCCATTAATTCCCAAGATCTCCACATAATACCACACACACGATTTGCGGGGTGAGTATCGTGCGAAGCGTCATGCCCCTTTCGGGTAGGTGTCTCAAGCCGGCATTGCGACATTTCCTGATTGGTTGCGCTTTGAAGTATCCTTCCAAGCTCCTCCCTCCCCAAGCAACGACGTCAACGACTCGGCAAAGAACAAGTTTCCTCATCTACTGTCCCTATTTACATGTTGACAATGATGGCGGCACCGCCCATGAGGGCACCCATGGCAACGGCGGCGGTGGGCATGCCGGCGCCGCCGGTGGTGGCCGTGGCGCTCTCCAGCGCGGAGCTGGCGGAGCCGAGGGCGGAGCTGAGAGACTCGGAGGCGGTGCCGGTGGCCGTCGAGAGGGCGGAGCTTAAGCTGTTGATCTTGCTGGTGAGACTGGAGGGGACCGTCTTGGTGCTGGTGGCAGTGCCGGTGCCGGTGCTGGTGGCGGTAGCAGAGCTGGTGATGGAGGAGCTCGCCGCGGCCGCGGAGGCACTGGAAGAAGCACCCAACACCTTGCTGGAAGCGCCCTCGATGGCACTCGAGGCCTCGCCGACGATGGAGGAAACGTCCAGAGCCTGGGAGAGACGTCATGTTAGTCGCCGATGGACGAGGCGTTGATGATGGCAAGTGATGCTTACCTGGGCCGTGACGGCGAGGATGGAGGTGAGGGCAACGAGGGAGAACTGCATATTGGCGGTGTTGGTTGACTATTAAAGAGTCTTGAGAGTGCGTGCGTTTATGTGTATAAGCGAATGTTGAGTCTAGGAGTCTGGGAATAGGCTGCGTGAAGATGACAAAAAGGGATGGGTTGGCCAAGACAGAAGGGAGCGGAAGCCGTGAGGTTTTATGTCCAGCTCAGAGCCTCTTGTGAGTCTGCCGTCTCACACGCACAGCTCCCACAAGACCTATCCGCACGCCCCCCCCCTCCCCCGTCGCCGCTCCCGGTTTCCCCTTGCCTTAACAGGCTTGGCCGGGTCATCGATCTCAAGCATCCTGCTTTTTCGCAAACACTAGGTGAATTGACATCAGCTGGTGGAGCCCGTCTTGCAGCTGGAGTGCCGAGACCCGATCACCATCCAATGCGTTTTCTTGGTTGCGGAGCACTCCGCAATAGATGGAAGCTTGGAAAACCTCCCCACACATAGTACCTTAGTTCTATGTAGGTACGCAGTAACCTTGCGGCTTGGCTTTCTTGGCCCAGCGCCATCGGCAAGGTCCTTCGTTTCCTCGGGAGGCAAAGGGCGGGTTACCCAGGCAGCGTAGGGGTTTCGGGTTGTGTTTGTCTTATGGTCCTCTGCAGGAGCAAACAGTCCGCGGACGGGCGGCTCCTCTGCTAGGGTGCCCCTTTGGCAAGGCTTGGGAAGCTTCAGTCAGCTAGCCCGCGCAAAGACCCGCGTGTCTGTGGTTGTTCAAGCTTCCTTGCTTTGCCCTTAGCAGCAACTGAGTAGTACATGCAGTAGACAGAAGGCGGTGGGCGGGAAGCCACATCATAGCCCGAGACAGTGGCCAGGGTGGTTGGATGGCGAAACGAGGTTGGGGATGATGAGATTGTTTTGTTGTTCGTACCTGCGTTCGCTGCATCCGGACGGGCTTGGCCTTGGCAATCGTTCAAGGTCCGAGCTGAAACCAGTGGCGACTCCGAGTTCCTATGTACAGTGATCAGGGAGCGAAGCCGTGAAAACCGCTTTCTATGGTGTTGTACAAGACGGTGTCGTGATATCCAAACCTGAGTACGTACCTGTGCCCCATCAACAAGGCTGTTACTTTGTACGTAACAAGTATAGCTCGAGCTAATAGAATGGCAGGGACCTTGCCTTGCTGTACTGTACGAAGGGCGGCTCGGTTCGAAAACAGGAATACGGCAGAAGAGAAACATTGTTGTGTGTTGAGGAGGGAGGTGGAGCTATCACTTCCGTGCAAGCGACGCCACTTTCGCAACCGACGCTAAGACGGAGCCACCTGGGGCAGAGTGAGAGGGAGAGGGAGAGGCAGCTGAGCCACGATTCACAAAGAACTATCTACGGCTCATTCCATGATCAATTCCGGCTGCGAAGTGGCGTTTTCGTCTCTTCGCGGACTGGCCGCCGGGTCTTCGCGTCACAGTGGAGTTCTCTCTCTTTGTGTGCGTCTGAGGTGGGAGTGGTTGTAGATTGAGAACTTATGTATATAGTCTACCTAGCTCTCTCCATATTACCCCAAACAGTGAATCGGCGATCCGAAGGGGGGTGTGGGCGGGACTAAAGATGCCCCGCGCTGCGTGCCTTGGAAATGTTCGTTTCTTGGCTGGAACAAACGGAACAAACGGCGTTGCAAGGGGCCAGAGCTGAATGTGGGAAGATGTGCTCGCGAGCTGAGGTGCATCATCCATCTATTCGGTTATTCGGTTATTCGTTTATTCATTCATTCACCGCATGGCTTCTTTCTGCTGTGCCAGTCGACAGTTGCCAACTCCCCCTGTTCCCCCCAACTATCAGGTAACTTACGGGGTGGTGGACTAATCAAGTCAAGCAACAAACGCACACGAAACTAACCATAAATGAAAGAAAGAAAAAAGAAGAAAAAGGTGGAAGAGAGCAAGAGGGGTTGATTACATCGGGCCGAACCCAGCTGGCAGGTTTGTCAAGACTCAGCTGCACAGGTCGTCCCTCTGGAAACCCAAAATAAATGCCTGACGCCCTAGAGGGAGAATACTGACGAGAATTCTGAATTTCCTCTCTATTGGACTCTGAAACAACTTCATCCTGGAATGGACCGATTTGAGGTATGAAGGGGAAAGAAAAAGAAGAAGAAAACCACCCACCACCCTCCCCGCCCTGGCAATTGGTTCTTCCCCTTCCTGTCTGGAACACGATGCGCGTCACCATGACACTGCTCCCAGCGAAGAATAAACCAAGCAAAGACACCATATGCACCTTCGAAGCGGAGTAAAGTTTGGAGTGAATCCGGTATGTAGCAGAGCTGAGAGAAGGCATCGACGGATTCGTACTTTGCGCGTCATACTTGCGGGGATGATGGATTTGCGACCAGAAACGGCATCATCACGTGGACTCCCATGCTGGCCACAACTTGATTGGGCATTAGCAGAAAGCGAGCACGCCCTCCTCCTCACACACTCACAACTACACTTTTTCTCTGAGCGACTCGAAAGATGTAAGCTAACCCGTCTTCTAACTAATTAGAAGAGAGGCTGTAACCTACCTCAGGATACTTTCGGTGCTCCTACTATCCAGTGCATCCATCGCATAATCCTCCAACTGGAAACTCTCGTGATGAGTCTCCTCGGCCTTCCCCCCCGTAACGCTGAGAGCCTGGGAACTGTGAAACGGCCTGTCGCACGCTCTGGACGCGGTCGCCATTACGACCTCCCCCTGGGAACCAGGGATTCTGCTCGACGACAGCCCGAGCTTGCTGATCAGACCTGGCGTGTACCGCTCGATGAACGGCTTCATTCGCATCAGATTGCTGCAGACGATTCCCAAGTTCAGCTCCGCCATCGACCACACACCCGACCGAGCTAGATTGTCGGAGAACTCCTGCCTGTTCAGGAGAGTGGCGACGTAAGGGCCGCGCGCGATGGACGCAATCAATACTCTTTTTCCACGAGACGTTAGCCAAGGGCAAGCCGTTGTCTCAAGGGGGAAGACACATGTATACATACGCAGATCCGAGCGTCAGTATCCCGCCCGTCAACATCTTCCGCCGCAGCGGCATCTGCAGTCTCCAGAGAGTAGGAAGCGGCAGCACGATGATGGCCAGGTCCGTCGAGATGTTGAGGGCCGCGTGGGCAACGGCGCCTTTGCTGTTGCAGACCCTGTTCAGGTCCCGCGTCGGGTTGCAAGGGCCGATGATCAGGCTGATGAACACCGACGTGTACGTCACGATGGCGAACCCGATGGAACACGTCGAGACGCGGAACCAGATGCTCGGGTCGATGCGGTAGAGAACCGTGAGGATGGCCAGCTTGGTGAGTGCCGTGCACACGATGTAAGTCGGAAAGCTGATGGATAGAGTCTGGGGGAGAGAGGGCTTGTTAGCGAAAGACGATGGATGGCTAGCTTGTTCCAGCAGGCACTGACTACTGACTGACCGACTGACTGACCGACCTTTGATAGTTGCATCGAATCAGCAATGCTGATATCCCAAGGATGCCGACCCCATCCATACTTCATGCAAAAGCGTATCGCGATGGAATAGCACAACGACGTGGCCCAGGCCAGCGTCGTCAGGACTGACGAGTCTCGTCAGCCGAGGGAAGGCATCCGAAACGGAAGCGTTACCCACCAACATCGGCTTCCAGCTTCATCACGATGACGGCGCTGGTCACGTACCGACACACCAGCGACGTGGTCGCCAACGTGAACATGATGCCCCACGCAACTATCGTCGATGTCTGCACACTGGTCCATCCGGCGTCGAAATCCGACGTCACGCCGTCTGGAGGCGGAGCGAGCGGCGTGTTGTAGATGTTTTCCCCGTCCCCCGCATCGCCCATGGTGCCTGATCCTTGCCCTTTTATTATTGTGAATCCTGGGAAGAAGCAGTAGTCGAACAAGGGACGAAGGAAACCCGGGGAAACAACTGGCTTAGAAAAGCCGTGACGCGGCGGCTCAGTTTCCGCCTTGTTGGATTCAGTTGATGCCGTCGTGATGCTTGACAGTCAGTTGCCCTCTGCTAACCGACGCGGAGACAGGAAGCCAAGGAAAGCCAAGAGCAAGGCGTCGAGGCCATTGTTTTCAGGTGGGCTGGGTGTACTACGTATAATCCTGAGTCGTGAAGGAGAAGCTAGCTCGAAGCCATCCAAGCCTTTTGTCTCGATTTGGTGGTGGCTGCCCATTTGGCTTTCCCCCGGCTACGAATCTAAAATCTTACATGTAAACCCAAGGAATGACACAAAGTCATGTTTCTGGCTAGAAGCAGAAGCAGATGGACACATGCGCCTGATAAGAAGCATAAGAAGCACAATCGGGAAATGGTTAGGTCCAACAGACCCTCGACTGCCTATTACAATAGACCTCGACGAGGATCCAGAAGGTCTGGCAAGGATCTAGAAAGTCTGACAAGGATCTAGAAAGTTTGACAAAGTTGATTGATAGTTGGCCTTGTTAAACAACGCCCCTTGCTACGTAAATTCAACATTAATAGCAGTTGAGTGAGGCTGGACCACACATTCACCATCTCGCACACTGAAATCCTCCTTGGAAACTCATGCCACCTTTAAGCAAGCTAGCTAGCTACTGGACTATCTAGATAAAGAGGGCATGAACCGAGTTGCCTTCATTCCTGTGCCGTTTCATCACTCGTCACCATTGGCAAACGTGAAGAACAACGCCACCGCTTAGCAACACCTTATTAGACCTCTGGTTTAACTATCGTGGATCCTTGCCTATGCGGTTTTGGTTCGAGGCTAGTCCGGGCTTCTATGCAACCTTGACTAAATTGCCCTCGAGCCAACAAGCAGGCCGAGGATGCTTTGCCAGGTCGAGCATATACCGCTTCCGTGTCTCGCTGTAATATTAGTAGATATATCTCGCACTGTTGAATTTCCCCAACTGGTAGGACGCTATACGATTAGCTGGGATATCCACGACGAAGTAAACATGTCCCCCGATCACCAACAGGCCGGAAAGCAGTTCTCTACTATGTCACGGACCTTGTCTTGGCTAGGGTTGCATCGGCCTTTGAGGGGTCCAAGACAACTCGACCGGGGTCAGAAGCGCGCCACTAGCGGTCAAACAAATGACAGTCTTGAGTCTGATTTGTGAGGCAATTTCTCGACTGTCTACGGAGTACGCGTATAGATATCGGGGTGGCATAGAGCTATGTAAAGCTCGACTGCGCCATGTCACGACGTATTGTGCTCTTCCGCCGGCCACACTCGAGAGCCCCCACAAGGAGGCATAGGTAACCCGGCTCTCTACTCGCTACTCGCCGCCGAATCATCATGTCGTCACTGGTCAAGGGCGCAAAGCCCCCCCGCGGCTCCTTCGACTCCGACAAGGCGCTGCCGCTGACGCCCGAGGAAATCTCCGCCGAGTGGCTGTCGGAGGCCCTCGGCGTCGCCGTCAAGGGCGTCAAGCTCGCCTCGGTCCTGCACGGCACGTCGAGCAAGGTCTTCGTCGAGCTGGCCTTTGCCGACGGCGCGCCGCCCGACCTGCCGGCGCGGCTGTGCGTCAAGGGCGGCTTCTCCCCCGCGGTCCGGGACATGTTCCCGGAGATGTGGGCCACGTACCGGCGCGAGGCCGAGTTCTACTACCACGTCGCGCCGCGCACCGGCATGCTGCTGCCCCGGACGTGGTTCTGCGGCACCGACGCCGTCAACGGCCAGGGCCTGTTCGTCATGTCCGACGTCGCGGCCGAGTGCTCCTTCGGCAACCCGCTGCGGCCGTGGACGGCCCGGCGCGTCGCCGCGGGCCTCGCGCAGCTGGCGAGTCTGCACGGCAAGACGTGGAACAGCGACGAGGCCGACTACCCGTGGCTCTTCGGCAAGGGCGGCGAGAAGCTGGCCAACCCGATGCGGACCATGGTCCTGGCGCTGCTGCGGCCGGAGCCGTGGGCGGCGCGCTTCGCCGAGGAGTGCCGGCCGCCGGTCGCCGAGGCGATGCTCGACCGCGAGAGGATGCTGCGTGCGTACGAAGCGCTATGGAGGCACAGCGACCATGACCAACGCTTCCATTCCATCATCCACGGCGACAACCACGTAGGGAACACGCTGGTCACCAACGAGGGCGCGCCCGGGTTCATCGACTGGCAATGTCTCCAGTACGGCTCGGCAGTCCACGACCTGGTGTACTTCCTGACTGGCGCCTTGACCATCGAGGACCGGCGTCAACACGAGATGTCGCTCGTTGAGGGATACCTGGAGGCGCTCCATGCCGAGGGCGGCCCGAGGCTGACCAGAGACGACATCTGGGACGACTACCGACGGCACACGCTGCACGGGTTCCTGTGGGCCATGACGCCGTTGGAGATGCAGCCCGAGGACGTTGTGTTTGCCATCACGGAGAGGTACTCGACGGCCATTATGGATCACAAGACTCTCGATCTTCTCGAGGGCAAGGAATAGAGCATGCGTGGCTGGCAGTGTCACACCTTCTGGAAACTGCGTAGAGATAAAACGATGCTCCTGCTCCTGTCTAGTCAGCTTGTTAGCTTGTAGGACAAACGATGGCAGCGACGGCATGTTCGTGAGCAACGGTATGAATCTCTTTGCTTGTTAGCCATAGTCTGCGTTGCGGCAAATGTCCTAGACTAGGTATTCCCCTCTTGGTGCAGCATATGTTCGTGCCTTAACCTGGAACATTTCCCTCGCCCAGATGGCCGCCTCCCTTCACTTCCAGCTAGTCTACCCCGAAGCTCTCGCCGGCGTAGCATCCTTGACCTGGGTACCGCGTCAAAGCGTGGCATGATTCACATCGCCACTTCAAACCTCCCGGTACGGCGAGATGCCCTTCTTCAGCTCCTCCACAATCTCAGCCGCCTCGTGCGCGCTCCGAGCCTCAAAGTCGTACCGCTTGCTCTCCGTCGCCTTGTACACCACGAGCTGAGTTTAGCCAAACTTGTTAGTAAAACAAAGACCCAACAACACTGGGGGGAATGGACCAACCTTGACGTTTGTGGGATGTTTCCGAGGCACCTTACACCCAACCACGTTGCTAAAGTGCACCGTCGTCGTCTTGCCCGACCCGTCGTTCAGCGCCTTGCCGCCGGACGCGGGCATGATGTGAATGTACTCGCCGTCGATGACCAGGATGCGCTCGCTCATCCCCACGATGCGCATCGGCTGCTTGCGCCAGACCGTGTACTTCTTGTAGCTGGCGTTGCTCAGCTCCTCCTGCTTCAGCGCCTCTCGCGCCAGCGGGTGGCTGCCCACTATGGGCATGTGTGACCTCTTGCTCCGCTTCTGCATCGACGAGTCAGTCGGCGGCAGCATCTTGGGCGACGAGCTGCCCGGGGACCCGGTAATGGTCAGCGGTCCGTCGGTGGCGAAGCGGCGCCGGTACAGCTCCAGATCGCCGACATTTCCGATGGATGATACGGGCCGGTCGATCATCACAACCGCTCCTGAACCGGGCAGCTTGAGGACGTGGTTCGCCTTATCGAGCTGTCTCTTCCGGCATACCATGTCCAGGACCTCGGCGAGGTAGGTGTCCGTCGTCACGTCCAGCGTCACCATCTGGCCAGGGGCGACGTCGGACGACATGATATGAATCCGAAGCAGCTTCTGCTGCCCCCGTGAAGTATTCGGCGCCGTTGCCGGGCCCTGCGGTATATCTGCAGGCGGCGCGTTGGATCGATATGTAGTCGTCACGATGGGGTTCTGACGCGGCCGTTGGGCCAAGAACGAATTGAACGGGCCTGGTGTGTTCTTTGGGGTGGCATCTTCGTCTATTCGCGTTGGCTCCGGTACAGGCTCTTGGGACACCGGCTGTTCCTCCTCATCGTCTTGTGGTGTCAATGCCTTGTTCTCGAGGAACTCTTCCTCCGAAGCTGCTGCCAGGGCAAAGTCGTCATACGCTGTAGAGTTGGACCGCATTCGGCCACCTCCACGCATGTTGGCGTTGTTGACGGTAGTAAATGAAGTCAAAGGCTTGGTTCGCTCGAATGGAGGGAAATCGTCATCCACCTCACCCCCCTCTTCCACCATTCGCAGAGTCCACCAGTTGATGTTGAGCTTGCCTGGTGGAATCAGGGGCTCCATCTTCTCCTCGTTATACCGGTACAAGCTGAGTCCGATTAGATCCGCCACCGACACGACCCGCTCGGCGCCCTGACCGTCGCTGACACGAGGCCGGATGAGCACTTGGAACGGCTTGCTTGGTGTCTTGGAGAAAGGTGCGTAGATGCGCACACCGATGGAGCCCTGCGTTCCTTGCCCGCTGTAATGCGCAAACTTCTGAAACGGGATGCTGGACTTGTGTTGCTGGGCCTTGAGCGCGGCCGACAACAGGCTCGTCGGGGGAGCCATGCTGAGAGGCCTGATTGTGCTCATGGGCCGAGGCGGCGGTAGAGCCTGTAAGACGAGGGGCAGTGTTGGTGGCCGGGATTTGCGCACCGTAGATTGTCGAACAAAGTTCTTTGGAGGAGTTCCAACTACTTGGCGTGTGACTTGGCGGCTGGGAGAGGGATTGAGAGGGTTATCGACGCCGTCGAGGATTGACGCCGAGTCGATGCTTTCGACAACGTAGTCATCCGACATGTCGGACCCGTCCGAGTCTTCCTCCTCCTCCGGGAGCAGAGCTGTATCTGCCCGCTGGACCCCAGGCGTAGGCTCCTCGAGGATCCGGGCCTGGAGCTTGGCGAACTTGGCAGCTGTCCTGGCGGCCTCTCGGTGTCGCTGGTAGGCGGGGATGTCGAGCTCGTTTTCGGAAGATATGTCGCTGCTGGTGACAGTGTCGCGGCGAGGCCGCTCCTTGACAGTCTCGAGGGCTGACTGAGAGCCACGTCGCGGAGCCCGGGGGGACGTGGTGCCGGCTTGCCTCAAGCCTGTGCTCTGGAACCCCGTGTTCTGGAGGGGCGAAGAGCCAGCGCGATGCCTCACGGGCATCTTGGCAAATTTTATCTGCTGGGCTGCTCGTTGGTCCGCATCATCGTCGCTATCGTCGCTCAGATCGCTGCTATCGTCCTCCTCCATCTGCTCCCGGCGCCTGCGCCGTTTGGTAGCCATGCCGGGTCCCATGGTGTCGGAGCCCCCCGCGGTGAGCATGCCGCCGTCCTCCTCTCCATCCTCGAGGGTCAGGCCGGCCTGGCGAGGAGCCTGGAAGTACTCGGAGGCGATGGCGGTCGGGATCGGAGGTGAATGCGTGCGCTTGATGTGGGAGGAGTTTGGCCGCCAGCCAGCCGCCTTGAAGGGGGCCGAGTTGAGGAAGCTGTCGTTGACGGTGAGGAGGCGCTCGCCCACGCCATCGGCGATCTCGTTGAGGTAGCTGGATCGCAGCTGGTACGAAACGAGTCTGTTTGTTGGAGAATCTGTGAGCAGGAAGCTCGTGTAGGGAGGGCAGCCATAGGGACTGGAGGGGAAGAGGGAGGAAGGACGCACTCTTCCAGCTGGATAACAGACATGACGGCGACGAAATCGACGCGAAGGGAGTCGCGTAGCCAAAAGGATCGGTATTCAGTGCGGGATCGGGTGTCTACATTGTTAGATTCGCAGGTGGTGAGAGTGCGAAGTAGAGTTGGTGAAGGATTCAAAGGCACATGATAAGTACGTCCACGGCGGGTACGTAGTAGTAGTAGTAGCCTCCACTGTAACTTTAGTAGGCCATCGTGGGGTTGGCTTAGTGGACTGTTGGGTGGCTCAGCCTCGGTAGCTGCAGCACCGCACGGGCCAACGCAAGGTCGTCGTCATATTTTAGTATCTGCGATAGTATCTTCGACATTCAAGATTTAAGACAAGTCGAGACAGGCAGCTCAACCTCCGATCTCCGCCAAATCTGCATCTCCATATCCATCCGTCAACCTTCAACCGTCACATATACCCGTCGCCCGTCATGGGCCTTGTCGACTATTCCGACTCCGAGAGCTCAGGCTCCGAGGCAGAAGCCCCAGCCAAGACCGCCCCGAAACCCTCCCAGTTCTCCTCCTCCTCCAAGAAGCCCTTCCAAAAGGTCGTCGATCGATCCAACCCAGGAAGGATCCTCGTCAACCTCCCTCAACTCGCCGCCGACGCCTCCAAGACAGACGGTGACGAGCCCCCCGCGAAACGTGCGAGGACGGGAGGCTCCGGCCTCTTCTCCGGCTTCAACTCGTTTCTACCGGCCCCGAAGAACGCCAACAAGCCGAAATCTGCGCCTGCTGCCACCGCCGCGGGCCAGCCCAAGCCGGCCGTCAACTTCAAGACCAGCGCTGCGCCTGGATTCAGTAGAAGTACTGGAGATGAGTCCGAGTTCGGCGCCGAGACGCCCTCGGGTGGCATGAGCCTGCCTCCGCCGAAAGCTGCTGCGCAACCCTCGATCCCCGAAGGACAGAAACCCGAGGAGGAGGTCAAGCTGGTCGGCAAGCCGTTGATGTTCAAGCCCCTCTCAGTAGCACGCAATCCACAAAAGAAGAAGAAGGCGGCGATGGTCAAGGCAGCAAACCAGATCAAGGCGCAGACAACGGCGAATGGCACACCGAACAGGGAGGAAGCAGAACCAGCGCCGGCACCGGTTCTAAGGAAGGCGTCCTTGTTCTCTGTGCATACAGAAGAGCCCTCAGGGCCCGCGGACCCTTCCCACCAGAGCGGGACTTACGAGCCCTTGTTCGAAACCCAAGGGAGCGCAAACGCGTACGACAGCAGCGCGTATGGCGACTATGCCCAGTATGCCAGCCACGCGCAGACCGGCCCTGCCGCAACAACCGCCCCAGGGACCGAGTCACTGGACACGATAGCTAAGGACCTCAATCTCTCGGCAGCCGCGAAGCGAGAGCTGTTTGGGCGCGGCGGAGAAGGGAAACACATGGCCAAGAACGTCATCAACTTCAACATGGACAAGGAGTATGAGCACAATGAAGAGCTCCGCGCAGCTGGAGACCAGCAGATGCACAACCCTGTGCGTGCCATCCAGAGCGGCAAGCACAGCCTGCGACAGCTTGTCCAGAACGTGCAAAACCAGAAGGACGCGCTGGAGGATAGCTTCGCCAAGGGGAAGACAAATCGCAAGGAGGCGTCGAGCAAATATGGCTGGTAACGAGAGCACAATGATACCCAACGTTTATGCAGAATCGAAGAATGACGGACGCTCCATTTTCAAGCCCAATCGAATATGTGCACCGAAACGGCCTCGCTCTAACTAGGTAGGTATCCAGTGTACCAATCATATAATCATATAAATCGGGTTCTCAGAAACAAACCGCCCATCATGAAATCCCAGCAAAGTCCAAAGGGGTGCCAAACGTCTCAAAACGTCGTTATTGGTACCGTTCTACCACCCTGGAACGCATCGTCGACCATCAGGAAACCCCATTCGCCACGAGTCGTGGGAGAGATGTCGTCGTATCCGTTTGGTGTCGTCGGCCCAAAATCTGCCGAGCGATCCGGGCTGAGGAGATCGGGACTCATGACTCCTGGGCTGAAGACTGTACCCGGGCTTAAAGGGGGACCGCTCAGGACTTGGTCGATGGTCCCGCCGTTCCCGGTCCACTGGTGCATTGTGAAGAGCAACCGGTCTGTCGGCCGCGCTGTGCGATCGCCATCCTCTTCATTCTCCGCCTCTTCCTTCTGAGCCCCCTTGAGCGCTGGCTTCTCGCGCTGTGGCCCGAAGCTAGTCTGGAGCTTGAGAAGCGGAGGTTTGGGTGACGGTGTCTGAGGTAGGGTATTCTTCCTCACTGGAATGGGCCTCCTCACGGGGATGGGAAGGACAAGCTGAATCTTCTCCATGCCCCCCTCGTCGTCGCTCTCCTCACTGTCGTCGCTGTCATCCAGCTCAAAGTGGCTGCTGGGCTTGTGAATGACGGGCTCGAAGAAGCCCGTCATGCCCGATATGCCTCCAAGTTTCTCAAGACCGCCATATGCGCGTCGATACATCCGGTCCAGGTCCACGATGGCAGAATTAGACATGCTGAGCCAGTCGTATGATCGGAGGATGTCGGACTTTGTGACCTTTTCGCCGTTGTTGGCGAGGATGATGCGACGGAGTTCGTCGACGGCGTCCTCTAGGCGCAGAGGGGACTTGGTCTTGGAGTAGCTGGAAAGAGCGCTCTTGAGGTTGTAGAGGCGGTCTAGGCATAGCAGCGTCAGGCCCTCGGAGCAGAAGAGCACCTCGTTTTGGACGATGGAGCTGTGGATGAGTTGGTTTGTGAGGCCGCATGCGGCAGGGCTGACTGCTGGTGAGAGCCACTCAGGTCTGTAGCATGTTAGCTGTGGTTTAGCAAGAGAACACTGGACAGGTAGACTTACCCAACGCGAAACCTCTTCTCGGCCTTTTCAAGAGTTGATCGCAGAGCTCGCTCATCCTTGGGAGAGAGCCCGCCGTCGTGGATCAAACGCATGCCAAAGGAGCTCGCCGACATCATGGAGCTCATGGTGTCCGTCGTCGTGGTCGAGGCCGTACACGGAGTCATGGGCGGCGGTGAGAGCGGTGTGGCGGGCGACATCGGCCATCTCATCCTGGGACTCGGCATCGACACGTCCAACCTCGCCGGGGCATGCCTGGGCGAGGACACGCCGCTACGCGAGGAGTCCATCGACCGCATCGGCGTGGGCCCGGTGTACGACCCGGACCGGACAAGCTGCTTCAGCGCGGAGACGGGGCCGGCGGAGAAGTTGAACCGCAGGCCCGGCGTGTGCGGCGTGGTGGGCGTCGAGTGGCCCGGGGAGCCCAACGGGGGTGGCACGGAGGGGAGCTGGTAGTCCCGGCGGGCGACGACGAGGGTGACGTGCAGGGACTTGCGGGCGAGGCGGGAGGACGTCCATTCGAGGGCGGGGAGCAGGTTGGGAGGGAGGTGGTAGGCGTCGAGGATGGAGGTGCCGGCCTCGAGGGGCGAGGAGATCCTGTCCTTGAGCGACATGACGATGGGTTTCGAGGATGATGAGAGGTAAGGAGAGTAAGTAAGAGAAAGGCTCGAGAACAATCGCGAAAGAGAGAAAAGTGCCCGTTGAATCTAGGCCGTAGCTAGTAGAGACTGCGTAGTTTTATCCTCGAAGCCTTGCTCTTCACAACCCAAGCCGGTAGCCGTGTTGTTGTTATGTTAGTGAGTGTTGACACAAACAAAGCAAGAAGCTGAAGTTGAAAGGCGGCGAGGCTGAATTATATGTTATTGTTGCAGGACAACATGAAACGCGTCGATCTACGTCGGCTATCCCAAAAATAGCAAGACGCAATCAAAGTAGCCGTCCCAGATGCTGAAACTTGACAGTAGCCCTGGTCATGTTTGGGCCTCGTTCCGCGGCCGACTGACTGACTTATCTTCCCCACCGCAGACTGAGCTATCCCGAGTAAACAAAGCTCGGGCGCATAAGTAGAGGGGAGGGGGGATGAAACGAGAAGCTAAAGAACGTGTGATGGACAGGGCAAGGGGTGTGTGACGGGTGAGTGGCAGGCGGCCTAGATGGGGGGGCCGGAATGTCAAAGCGGGCGACTGTGGAGAGAGAGGGAGAGAGAGAATTAGAGTAAGAGTAAGAGCAATAGAAGGAGGAAGAAATAAGGAATAAGGCGGTGATTGATGCTTGAACAGACTAGACTAGGCTAGAGATAGGCACGAGCGAGATCGAGTGCCGGCAAGCGAGCGGGATTGGAGCAAACAACCTCAAACTGGAAGAGGCCCAGGAACCCGGGCGGCTAACGTGCGTCCCTAGCGCGTCGGCCGCTATTTTTGGGTGACGGCGGGGTTGCGGGAGTGCGCGGTGATTGGCCAGCCCTAATTGTTAAAAATAGCCCGTAGCAAAAAAAATTGGCTGGCAGCGGAAGGAACGGGTCGCCGAGATACCTAGATAGACTAGTCTAGATGATGCGTGCCCATTGAAGAATGCTACCGTACTGTAGGAGGGTTTCTTTTAGCTGTGATTGTGATTGTGACTGTGATGTGATATGATGTGATGTGATGAAGCGTGCCCCATGTCTGCGGTAGTTCGCCATCTGCTACTGCACAAAGGTATCATCTGTATTCTGGGTTGAGTTGGCGGTTCCAATTCATGTTTCTATCTACAGCAACAAACCTGACGCTATTCTGCTTCCATCCCTGTTCGACCGTTTCCCGGTTTCCCGCTTACTGTCTCCTGTTCCCGGTTCTGTTCCTGTTCCCGCGCTTGCGGACCCTTGTCCTACGCATGTCCTATGCATGCTTCTGTACCAGTTCCAGCTTCTGTTCCTGTTCCTCCCTACCCGGTGATAGATCTAAGCTACAGATCACAACTCCAACCCCCTTCCCCCTTGACCCTGCTCCATCACTCCCAAGCCTCATCCAATCCCCCACTCCAAATCAACATCGTCAACCCGCCGCTAGTTCTTCACCTGTCCTTCTTTACCGCCCGCCTCAACACCACACTCCTGGGCCGCCCGGGCCTTCTCACCAGCCCGCCTCCCTCGGGCCAGCCCTGAACCCGAGCCTGGCCCCCATGAAATACCCTGTTGCTAAAATCGTCTTCACGGAAATTTTCGTTTAATCAAGACCCATGGGCTGCGACCTGGTCAGAGGCAAGTCGCCAGCCGCCGCCTGTCGAAGAGCGTTGCATTGTCGATAACTCTGACAGGAGGCGAAATTCAAAATTTCAAGTTCTTTCTATAGCACCTGACTCTCGGACAGGAATCGATCCGGGCTGAATCCAGGATAATTCCCTCGCATTTGCCAATTGTCTCAGGATATCCTATGGTTTTGCCTCGAGGCTTCAACACCCTCGGCTCTCACCTAGTAGCGGCTACTAAAGATAGCATCAACTAAGCGGCTGCTGAGGACCACTTCGTCTTAAAAAGGAGGAATCACACATGGATAATTGAACCTACTATCGCGTAACGGTACCACGTTAAAGTTAGTGGACAAGCAAACTTACAATGGTCATCACGTTCTCACTGACGCAAACATAATGGCTCTCGGGCAGCCCCGTGTTATTCGAGGCACATTTCGTTCTCATTCTGTCCTCTCTCTTCCTTGGACTCCCGCATCCCAATCTTCGTCAGCCGATCCGCAAAACATGTCGATGCCTTCGCTGCTACACGTCTTTGAGTGAAACCAAATACCCCTCATAGTTGCATATGATACTGTAGTCTGCGTCTCATAGCCGCTCGTGCGTCTTCCTTTGCCTTTGCGCCGTCACTCCTATGTGATGTGTCTTCCTCGCTTCTTGCGTCGGCTGGGGGATATTCGTCTCTAGTCCATTTTCGGCAACTCGTGAGTGGCTCAAGATTCTTGCCAGGCCGCTGACTTGAGGAAGCAACAGTGAAAATCAGCCAAAACCAAATCATGTCAAAGCATACCCTTTCCATGACGCCAACACCCTGGTTTGCAGCCACGCTTGGGTCTGCTCCTTGCTTTATGCCGGTGCCTTTTCCACGATCCTACTAGTCCGTTCTTTCATAATGCTTAAACCAAATCCACGTCGTTCATTTCGTTGATTGCTTGCATACTAATCCCAACAACGTCGTCGATGTGGTCTGATGAGCCGCAGGAGCCCTCCCATTCTTTACCCAAGGTCAGCCGTCATGCTAAGTCTGCTGTGATTGCGTCGGAGTCGCTGAATGACTGTAACATACCGGACCCTTCCTCTTCTACATCATCGACAATCAGCCTTCGCACAGGGTCTAAGATATCTACAATCACAGTTAGCACATTCTTTTTGGCCACTCGAGACTCTGCCACAAACTCCTTCACTTACCGCGCTGCATCGACAAGAAGTCGGTATCTGCCTCATCTTGTGTCTCGGGGTCTGAGTCAATCACCAACGCGCATCGTCCAATCACTTGTAGAAAGATGCCCGCCACGTCCCGTCTCAAAGGCGCCCGTCTTCTGACGTGGTTCTCCTGTAGATATACCAAGCACATGAGGCCGAGCTGTTTAATCGTCTGAGTCATGGCATCCTTTCGCTCTTGATCCATTTCATGCACAGAGCTGCCGGGGACCACGAACTGGAAAAGCTCTCGCTCAAAGAAGTCTTCCGTGTTCGATCGAGTGGTGGCGTCCTGGTACACGAGAAGGTGAGGCCCCCATTTCGGCACTAATTTCAAGCTAAAGGAACGGATGGTGTTGGCAAACGTCTCGTCGGACCGCTTGAGGTTCAACGCCGTCTTGAAGAAGTTGAGAAAGAGGCCGCCCTCAGTATTTTGCAAGCTTTTGGCCTGCAAAAATATGTGCTGCACCATCTTTGTTGCGTTGTCGACTTGCTCAGTGCTCTCGATGTAGACACTTGCCGCCCTCAAGAATGGATCCATGGCCTGAGTTGACGTGTCGCCTCGGATGCAGCGTTTCAGGGTGCCTAAAACCCTCGCATCCATCTGCACATTGCTTTCAATTAAGAATCGGACGATGTTGTCTGTGAGGTCATGGGCCTGGTCGATCGCCAGGAGCTTCTCCACGAATAGACTCGACGCGTTCCCTTCCAAGCCGTGGTGGACAAGCTCAACTTCGTACGAAGTCCAGTTGAACGGTGTCTCCACGCGATCTAGTCTCTCTGTCGGCTCATCAACGATTGTCTCTGGCCCAAGGTCCGGATCAAGCTGCAGCATCAAATGACTTATCAGTGCAATGATCGCCAAGTACGACGGAGGGCGTGTGGTGTTGATTCGTCGCATGACGTTGTGAAGCATCCGCGCATAATTCGGCGGAAGGT
Organism: Corinectria fuckeliana; assembly: GCA_019137255.1. Taxonomy (NCBI): domain Eukaryota; kingdom Fungi; phylum Ascomycota; class Sordariomycetes; order Hypocreales; family Nectriaceae; genus Corinectria; species Corinectria fuckeliana. The sequence goes on along the minus strand of WPDH01000127.1, from coordinate 44,239 downwards.
CCATCATCGGGTCGGCTGAAACAATCCTGAGTAGCCTGACTAGATAATTGCCCGCTAGAAGATGGGCAACCTCACGACTCCCCAATCTTGCAAACCCGAGAACAGTTGCAAAGTATTCGTCCCATGCCCTGATATGGACGTGGAAGTACCGCCAAAGGTGGTTGAGGATACCCATCGTACTGTCAAGGACAGACCGCTCGCTACCGTTGCGAACACGACTAACTTCGTTCCCGTCCTCATCCATTTCAGAGCTTGCGTGCCTCGAAGTTGATGGATCGTACATGGTAGGAAGTGCGCTGGAGATCCTTTCAAGCGACCAAATGAACATTTTGCTCACAAAGAGGCGAACACCGGAGTCTGGATTTCGCTGAAGCAATGAGCGGAAAGCTTCGGGGCGCTTCTTGAAGTAATTGAAGAATGAAAGCGCACACCGGGAACACCCGACAACGGCGTCACTGATCATCTTTGAGAAGACTAGGAAGTCGGGGAGATCCTTAGCTCTTGTGACGACCTGATCAAGATTGCTGATGACTGTCTCCATCGCCAAGTCTTTGAGATCATGATCGTCAGGTTGGGTAGAGAGATGTTCATCCACCCCCTGATCTAAGTTCATGTTGTTTACGTCTCTCTGGTGGATTATCCTGGATTGGTTGAACAGCAACTGGACTAGTCTCATGTGACTCGGATCAAAAAGGCAGTGGCGACGAAGGATGACCGTATTTTCATCCAGAATGTGATCCCTGAGGTTTTCCGCCACCTCAACTTGAAGAGGCGCGGGGATGCTCAGCTTCGGCAATGTTTCGTGCTCCGCCCGAAGGGACGAGGCACGCTGGTAAAACAGCATGTAAGCACTGTAGGCTTTGTCATAAAGCATGCCGTTACTGTCGTAGGGTGGTCGATGATCCGGTCCGCCGAAAGTCGAGCTCTCCATCATTGCAGGATCCCACGGGGTCACCATGTCATCGTTGAATTCAACCCAGCTCTGTTGGCCTCCGGTGGAAGGGCGCTCCCGAATGTACGAATAGTAATGCCCGGATTCAGCTGTGCCGGAGTGAACGAGAACTCCGACGAGCTCAAAAATGTCCTCCTCATCCTCGTTTTCTGGCTGACTCAAATGCTCAATGGTGTACGGTCGCAAGTTGACCCGCGCAGGGAATGAGAAATAGTCATTGATCTTGCTCCGCTGCAATGTGCGAAGGTTGAAGTCGAATCGTTTCAGATGGAATATCATATTGTCCGGGATGTCTTTCAGGCAGGCCCTATATTTGGTTAGTTGCAAAGAGTCGGGCTCACAACGTAATGTACCCACCTTTTGATTGCATCGACGTGCCTGTCGCATGTAGAACATTTGTACTTGTTGTCTATGGTCGTTGATCAGCGGCGGGGAGCGATTACTTGGCAAGTCCCAACTTACCTCCTTCCATGATCTCGCCATCTACATATGCTTGAAGACTATCCTCGAGGGTGCTCTTCCCCTTGATGTCGCATTGGATGGCAGAGAATGGCTCGAGCCTCTCTGAGATGTGTTCGCACTCCTTCGACTTGACTTGTTGCACAAGTTGACCGCCATAGAACGAACGCAGTTTCTTTCTTTCGTCGCTATTTAGAAGTTGACCTTCCCAGCGATCGAAGAGGAGATTATAGAACTCGTCAACGTCCATTTGGTTGTGAATGTCGATCAGTGTATCGTCGTATGTCTTGATGGAGTTCACAACATTGGTCGGGTCAACATAGCGACGGTAGCTTTCCTGCATGTAACCAAACAGCTTTTGGGTGTAGAAGAGGAGCTGCTGTGTGGTTCCTGGGTCGCGAACTCTCGACTTCATGATGAAACTGCGGAAGCTGGTGTTCATGTAAAGCTGCGTGAGTAGAGAGTTGAGGTAGCAAGTATTAGAAAGGTTTTGTAGTCCAACATAACCGCAGGGTGCCCGAAGCGCCTTAGATCTTTCGAACTGGTACGGAAGTTCATAGAGGTACGGGTCGTCCTCGTCGTCTGAGTAAAATGGTACCAAGGAGTTGAGATTCCCCAGGAGCCCTTGGATCCTTCCCTTGTCGTACTTCACTAGGCTTAGGACAATGTCGGACAGCTTTGCTCGAGTTTCGGCGTTGAGCAAGATCTTCGGTACGGGCTGCTCGCTCAAGCTTCGTTTTGCGGGATACAGGTGCTTCCAGAGGAGATCGTGAGCAAGGCCTGCCGGTAAAGTAGAGGATGTGACTATGGAACCATCCAATTGCAAACAAAGGTGCAGCAGGGACGTCAAACCCTTAGCGTAGGTGTCGCCGAATCCGATTTGACCGATATTCTCTGTTGAGACGTGGTCGAGTAGAAGCTGACTGGTTCGAGACGCAAGTTGCGGCGTATTCAGCAGCTCGGGCGATCTGGTCGTCATCTTCACGAGAAGGGAGTGAGCCAATCGGAAGACTTCATCGCACTGGCTTGGTGATCTGGCAGTTTCTGGCACGAGCTCGGAAATGATGGTCCAGAAATATTCCAGCAATGCGGTGGCCCTCGAGCCACTCGTGGAGATGGTGGAATTATCCGTCAACAATGCGGTGTCAGAGCTCAAGCGTTCTTCGATCATTTTGGCTGTCACTGTTCTGACTCCACTGCGAGTATCAGTGAGAAGCATCCTTTGAAGCAGCGTTGAAAAAGCAGAGCTTGCGGTAAGCTTCCCCCAGAATTTGTCGTCCAGGAAGCTAAGTCGGATTATCGCCGCAAGCGTTCCTGCTATGAGTGGCATTGGGGCTTCATCCGGGTAGGCGACGGCATTGGAAAGGATATCAACTAAGCGGTCAGGGGTAGGCGTCTCCATGCCATCCATTTTGAAGGAGCCTCTAGGAGTATCGAGTTCTAGGATGGGGTTAGTAACCACCTCAGTGTGCTTTCCCGGTCCACTCACTGTCCAAAAAGCGCAAAAAGGCATGTATCAATGCGCCGGTAAGTGTCAAGCGTATTGTCAAAGAAGCTCGATCAAGAACGTCTTCATCAGAAATTGCTTTTACAATGAGCGATGCCGCGGTCTTTACAGCTTGAACGTAAGAAACGGGCTGAGAGCCTTCGCCAGACCCATCGCAAGTGTTATCTTCCTTACTTATTCTCCCGTGGAGGGCAGCCTCAGTGTATTGAAGGAGCGCGTGCACAGCGTAGAGTGACTTGAATGGCTGACCGGGAGGGAAAACATCTCGATAAGATGAGCCGTCGCTGTTGACCGATTGTAGAATGTGACCATCTGTCGGGAGTTTGACGAGGAAATGGTAAATCTGAGAAGGTCAGTCGATCTGCGAAGCATGAATCCTGATGGGGCTTATTACCTCTTGGGCGAGTTTCTCCTCCATACTCAGATACTCCCACATTTCATCAAAATGAGCAGAAATCTCAACTTCCAGAGGGGACGCCCCCGGTTTGACCCGAGCGGAGTAGGAAGGCCCGTCTTCTTCACGTTTGACCAACATAAGGCCATCGTGAACATGCAAGTCTTCCAGTGATTGGCAAATTTCATGCTCGTTGGGGAGAAATGGTCGTCCACGATAGTAGACCCGATAGTTGTCAAATCCGGTCTCTTGCTTCAGACTGGCGAGAAGGGAGGCGGCTGTGTTCAGTTTTCCAATGCTCAGCGGCCTGACATCGGTCTGGTTGCTCCCATCGAATGATTGATACTTCAGCTCGGCAGAATCCCCTTCCACCTCGTATGGGGCCCGGGGAATCAGAGTTCTCAAGTCAGGCGCTGCAAATAGTGGCTTCGACTGATGGGCTTCCAGGAAGAATCTTAGGAATTTCAAGGAACGGGTAAATATGCGCTCTTGTTCCTGAACTTGTTCATCGGTTGCGACTATGACCATTGGTTCATCGTCGCCGCTCATGGTGCCCTCGCTCGACACCTTGATCGTCCGTGCGGCTTCTTTCAGTTGGCGCAAGCACCGGCTCACCAACGCTAGATGAATGAGTCGCGTTCGGTGAAGGGAGTTTGTCAAGATATGTCGGCTCTCGATATACACTTCGACAGCGAGTGTCCTAACTGACTGGTCAACGAGTTTAGCATCATCGGCCTCTAGGATCAAGCGCCACAGTTCCTCAATGCCACTCGCTGCCAGCATGTCTGGATCGTCGAGAGCCAGGTCTCCCGTTTCGTTGAGACGAGGCAATATCCCCTCTCGAACAAACTCGAGCATGCCATCGCAGAAGCACGAGGGAGGAAGAGCTGGCAGATACTGTGATAGGCATGTTCGAAGGAACGGGTTCTGGAATGAGGATTGCTTGACAGTGTTGAGGATGCTCCAGCCGGCTCGTCTGTCGTCGAGGCAGGGCGAATGCGGCCCAACTAACATGGCCCAGAGCTTAGCTCCCAGGTCTCCACCGATCGTCTGGGGCTCAAGTTGTATGATATGGGCGATGAACTCTCTCCGGGGTTGGTTGCTGCCACCGTACAGCACAGCTGGAACACCAGCCGCTCGACCAGCCTCGATTGCGTGCTCCAGCTCGTTTACGATGAGCTTCGCTAGATCATGCTTTTCCGCCAAAACGTGCACCTCTGCGACCACAGCTGGCCGGATCGCCATGGACAAGCACCAGAGGCTGCCCAAAGTGGTGTTGGATTGTTCTGCGATGTCCTTGATACAGCTTTGGTATAACTGCTGGCGGCCTTCGGGATCTGGACCATAAGCCAGAAGCTCCTTGAATTTCTGCATTGCAGCATGTTGCATCTCCGGGTGCGCTACTTGTGAGCCAGTACCACAAATGGAGGATTCTCTGAGTAGCCGCAAACACAGATCGTAGGGGTGGAAGCTGAGCGTGGGTCGATCGACACCGGATCTTTGAACCAGATGGCGCACGATATTCTCCCATAGAAGCCGGATCGCTGGAGTAAAACCCTCGATTGGCAGTGTATGCAGCTTGCTGCAAAGGCCTAAGAGCCCGTTGTAGTCGAAGAGATTTATTATCGTATTGATCATCCGAGTCAGTGCGTCGGCTACTCGGGGATCTTGGCTCGACGTAATGCCTTGCCACAAGAGATCAGTGTGCTCCTCGCGATACATTCTAGTTACCACGAGAAAGCCAATGATGTTAGCGCTCTCGACCGTTATCTCAGGGTGGCAGTTTGGTCCCAGAATGTACTCGATCAACTGCGTGCGCAGCAGATATTCCGCAAGATGGTTGAGGTAGGCGGTACTGCCTTCCTCTCCGGCATCCGAATACCGTTTCCAACATGCTACGAGGTCACCGCACATGGTCGTAACACCCATGACTCGGAGTTGCATTTGGCTGGACCGAATGAGCTTGGTCAAGATGCTGAATCTCTTTTCGCAGACGATCGCCTCAGCTGTGTAATTTGGCGGGAGGTTGGGATGTGACTGTCGATGTTCAAGTAGCATTTCGGTTGCGTTTTGGTGATTCCCTTGAAGACTCAACCTCAGCATCTCCGACAATGCCTGGATTTCACATGTGAGGCTGTCGCTGCTCAATTGGGTGACATGTTTCTCGATCATGGTCGTGAGGGTATCGGAGACCAAGTTATGCAGCTGGTGGCCCACCTCTAACCGCTCCTTTGGCGTTGACACGCCCTGGGCAGTGTATAGAATGAGAGTCGAGTCCCCCATGATGTCGGCAGCAATCTGGCATATCGGAGCAAGACTGTCGGCCAGCCTTGGGAACTCCGGGATAAGGTTAACCAGGCCGGTGGCGAACTGTGCCAGGCAGTTTAGGTTGCCGCCTTGACCGTCCTGAAACTCCTTTATGAGATAAAGCGCGTCATCCGATCGCGGGGATGGGAGTTCAGCCTCTGCGACTTGTTCGCCGCTGAACCGTGACCGAGTAAGCGTATGGAGCGGCTGGAGATACCACAGAGAAAGGAGTTCGGGACCGCGGCGATCTTGATCTGCTTGCGTTGATAGTAACTCTTGAACGTTATGGTGGTCGAAAGTAATGAACCATGCTGCCAACTTCGCAAACCCAGAATACAGATCCATAACGACGCTTCGTAGTCCCGGAGATTTTGCCATGGGTGGTCTGAGTTCAGTTAGCTTAGTTGAGTCACGGGCTGGTTAGAGGAGCCTACCTTCGACATGCCAATGCCATTATCACGTCCGGGAAAGCTTGCCAGAAGTGCCGGTTCAGACGACATGAATCCCAGGCAGACTCCTGGTCGGCGTCCTTGATATACCTTAAATACTGCTCGAGCCATTGCTGTATGTTATCGATGACAGTCTCTTCTATAGGGTTTTCTGCGGCGGTCAGCTTTGTGGAGCTTGTGGGAGAGAAGGACGGGTCTTACGGGTTGAGAAATATTGAGTAAGTCGATGCACCGTCTCAACAAGACTCTCCTCGGCGTCATTGAATGGAAAATCTGGAACAGGGTCGACTAGGACCAGGCCCTCTCCACTCATCGAAAGGTCTACACTCTGCCGGTCCGATGTCATATCCTCGTCTGACGGCACTGTTATGACCTCGATGGACGGAACGTCTGAACAGGACGAGGATGACTGCGGAGTATCCAAGCTTTCGCGAGGGGCAACAAGTACGTCGACGTCGTGGTCTTCGACGCTCGTTTTCACGTTGTCGGCCTGGGCGCCGGGGGCTGTACTATGGGCTGGACCCTTGGTGCTGGGCGAAGGGGAGGCGGGCGAAGAGGATGGGTCGTCGTCGTTATGCGGGGCGCTGCGAAGGTTGAGAGTAACCATGCTGGAGGAAGGCTCAGTGGGAGGCTCCCGCGAGGCAGAACGTTGCTCCGGGGTCTTGGGCGTGATGGGTTCTTGGTGGGCCTCTGCAGGTGGTGCGCGGTCGGAGAGATCGGGATCGCCTTCGAGGGTAGTGGAGCTCGAGGGATCGTGGATAGGATTCACGGTATCGGAGGAAGTGGCTGGCGAGCCTGAGAGGGAGGTACGTCGTCGTTTTCGGGAGGAGATGTCGCCGTCATCAAAGGGGTTCGGCCTGGTCGAGCTTGGCTCAGCGGAGGCAGCGCGATCCGGGGGGTCCAGGGGTCTCGAAACGAGGTCCATCGGGGTGGTGCAAGATAGAGGAGGAAGGGCACGAAGCGTGAAGGTGCAGAGACGTCACACCGTTGCGAGAGACGCCCCGGCGACAGCTGCACAAAATTAACATGTGGGTTTGGTAAGCAGAAAGAGCGCGGTAAGGGTGCGGAATCGAGACAAAGACTTGAGGAGAGGAACTGGGGTGAAAGAGCAGAAGCCTGGGTTTTTGATATGGAGAAAGGTGAATGGTGAACGGGGATTGACGAGAGGTGGGATGCGGATATGGGGATGGTTAACTCCCGTCTGGCATATGGGGGAGCATGGATTGGCAGGGCGCGGTGCTTGTGTGGGTACCCCGCCAAAGACGCCAGAATCACAGGGGGTGGGCTTAGAAGGGGAACGCCTACCAGAGACTCCAGAGCGCAGTACTAGAGGGACGTGTGCGGGCAACCTTGTTGGGAGAAGCTCCCCGACGATTGCCTATCGGCCAGTGGCTGACAGCAGAAGCCGGATTGCGTGAATGGCGGATGGTGGATGGTAGGCGGGCCGAATGGTTGTGACAATGGTCGATAAGTAGCGAGCGGACGTCCAGTAGTTGAGTGCCCTGGGTTTGACGTCGGCTTCTGAGGGGATGGTCCGGGAGGCAATGGTGGACGATCGATGAACTGGGCTGGAGGTTGGAGGCTGAAGCTGCTCGGGGGTGGTCGTAGAGCGGGGTAAGGGGTGGTCGTAGTGCGATTGCATCGATGACGGGAGGCCGCGGATGCGTTGCTGTTGAGAGTCAAGAGTTGAGAAGGAGGATTCTCCCCTTGTGCGCGATCAGACGCGAAGAACCGAATGGCAACGAGCAGAAAGCGGCGTGGGTGCGACGCTCGCCGAAGTTCAGAGCTGCCTGCGAGGTCCAGTGGGATCCGACCTCGTAGCTGTAAGCTCCCCTCGGTGCCGGGTCCGTTGGATGCTCTTCCTAGCCGCGGAGTCCCGTGTAGTTCGCCAGTGGTGACGACGGTGGTGGACTGGTGGACTGGTGGTGCGGTACGTGGGGCACGGGCGTTATCACCAAGACATCCAGGTGGATGGGGACATGGGAAGACATGGAGATTTCCGGAGCTCTCCAAATACTATCTATGTGGCCAGGCAGCGCACGGTGCGGGGGCGGCCGAGACGCGACATCCATACCGTGGGAGCCTGGCGGGTATCCAGAGCACAGTCAGATGCAAGCTGCCCTGCTGTGCAACACACTGTGTGAGCCTTAGAGGAGCTGCCTGCCTTGGCTAGACGCTTGATTGCCTGATGGCTGGCCTGAGGCTGCTATGACAAGCTCGCGCGAATGGAAGTTCCTTGGCCAAGCTGGTTTCCATGTGCGTGTTCGTGCTGTCACACCTCGCAGCTCTCTGCGCCCAGTGGCTGGCTGAGCAACCCGAGGCACACTGGCGAGAGATGGATGGCAGCCAGCCTTCCATTGACTATCTTGGCGGGAAGTGGGAAAGAGGGAAAGCGTCCCACGTGGGGATTGGATCCATTCAATAACGGCGACTATAAACGGTTGAAAGATGCGCGAGCTGTTCGATTCCTCATTCGAAGGCGGAGACTTTTACGATCTAGCAGAGTGCGCCCATCCTTTGGTTTACTAGTTCTGCCTCCTACCGTAGGAATCAAGAATACAATTAGATTGCTTTAGGTTTTCTCTCCATGGATGCAAATAGTGGGTAGGCTACAGCTTCGGTCAATGGTTCTGCCTACGGGACAAAACCTTGCGAAAATCAAACCATCCGCAGTGCCGGCCGGACGATTCTTAGACCTGGGTTTGTTTGCCTCGCCCAAACGTCAGAGTAATCAATCCACAGCTCCTCCACAAGCCGTTGACAGCTCCGGGCGCTGGCATGGATAATGCTCAGCGTACGGACTGCGGAGCACAAAGTAATTACGGGACAGCCGGCAGTATGTAGATATGTACATATGTACACCCGCCCGGCGCTCACGTTGCCACGCAAGACCCACACGAGAGGGCACCGCCGCTTGCGAATAATTTCACTGCTCACTGAAACTCTTCAACGCCATCTCACCAGCAGCCTCTTGATCAACACGCACTGTTGTTTGCCCTTTGCTTTCCCGTAGCTTGGCTTGTATGGGAATTCCTAGATCTTGACCTTGTACCGATTTCCTGCTCAACTTTACCATTCGTAGACCGACACCCAACTCCGTTCATGATAATACACCATGGCGACCACATCACAGCCCAGCCGAAAGAGAGTCGTTCATCAGCTGGAAACGCCCTTTTCGACTGTTTCATGGTAATTCCAACAGTCCTTTAGCTCGTTGCATGGTTCGCTCACCGTGTATAGGCCGTCCATTTCACCCGAAGACCAGGACACTATTCTTGAGCTGCTGTGCGAGTAAGTCATCTCGAGACCTCCTATATATATATATATATATATATATATGAGGGGAGGGTATATACATAGTTATCCTAACAACAAGGCATCCACAGCCTCTTAAACCCCATCGGCCAGCACCGTCAGACCTACACCAAGCGATCTAAGGGGAAAAGAGCCGCGAAGCGAGATAAAAAAGTTGCCAAAAAGTCCCAGGATCCCATCGAAGAACCCCCAGATCCACCCATGCCCGAATTAAACGACAAGATTGACGTCGGGTTCAACTCGATAACCAGAAATCTCGGCCCCTTGGACGGCAACGCTGACCGACAATACTCCATGGTCTTTGTAGCACGCGGGAACCAAGCGTCATCCTTCAACTACCAATTCCCGCAGATGGTTGGTGCTACCTCAAACCGCCTTGGTCCCGAGAAAAAGATCCGTTTGGTTGGGTTCTCCAAGCCATGCGCTGACCGGCTGAGCACCTGTTTGGGGCTACCCAGGGTCTCTTCTGTTGCGATCACGAGTGACGCCCCCGGTGCCGGTGCCCTGCGGGAGTTTGTCCAGAAGACGGTGGCACTAGTGGATGTAGCTTGGCTGGATGAAACACGGGACACCAACTACCTGGCGACGATAATCAACGCTACTGAGACGACGGCTGGTCCCAAAAGAGCTCGAAACGAGTGACAGTATGGATTAGCTGTTTGCTTGCCATGCGATCCATGACGAAGCAGTGAAGACAAGCCTCGAAGTCAGTCTGCGCGGGTGATCAGGCAATATCATAACAGGCATCGGGAAGAGACAGAACTGTCACTGTCTCTAGGCGGATTCATGTGGGCTACTGCTGCTCGTAAATACTGAAAACTTGGATGTGCTGGATCGAGGAACATAAAAATGTACGTGCCCCTAATGCTGCGACCTAAGGCTTAGTTCTAGCTGCGTCACCTGGTATGAAGTGATGTCCATATCCTAGTAGGTGGGAAAGGAAAGTTGATGTAGACTATGCATCTGCTAAGACTAAGAAGGAAATCTCAGGAGCTTGGCGAGCACGACGAGCTTTGTTGGCTTGGATTATCAGAGTACATGAGTATGAAAGAAGATCGAGCAGAATATGCAGTGACAGCTGAAGCGGATGACTAGCCGCTCGTTGTACTTAAGTAGGTGGTACCAGTGGAGGCAACTGCAGCGGAAATTCTGTCGGTTGCCCCTTCCTCTCGTCTCCTAGTCGCGTCTCCCGCGTTCTCCCTCCTTCCACTTGTTTTTCCCTCGCCAGTCCCCCCGCCGACTCCCCTTTCTCTCTCTCCAACCACAACACACACCAACTCCTTAAAATATCTTCTTGCTCAGCTGATTCTACTCCTACTTCTGGCTCTCTGAACCGGAAGACAAGCTTTGGTTCCTTCTGGAAGTGAGTACTCTTTCGCTCGCCGCGACCTAGCCGCTCCCACCTGCGAGACAAGTGCATCAAGCTACCTCTGTCTCTCTACAAGAACGATGATTAACAATAGGTTGCAAAGCTAGGAACATACCGTTGCTTTCTTTCCAACCTTCTCCGCGTTGCCCGCACATATTGTTGCTGCGCCAACACGAGATCAGAAACCGATCCCTGGTACGCTTCTCACCAGTCGGCTTGACCACCACCCAAGCTCAAGGCCTTAGGCCCTTGTTTGGTCAAACACAAGCTGACACTGTTATCTAGGCAACTCTACTTCTCGTTAGCTCGGATCGGGAGAGGGTAGTTTATCATGGAAGGGGCGGGCTACAACGACTCAGCGAAGCTGAAGGCCGCCTTGGAACTAGCCCAGGGCTTCAAAAGGAGTTCAGCTAGGGAAACCACCAGCAATAGAGGTTCCATGGGCGGCTCCGGATCTCAGAGCCGTGCTTCCTTTGCTGAAGGTTCGAATCCTCGGCTTGCCCAGACAAACCAAGGGACTCCCCAGAGATCAGATCGGAGTACAGCCCAACGACTCCCACCCCAGCAGCCAGCACCTACAGGCGTACCACCTCCAAGTCGACGAAACTACGTTGGCGGTGTCTTGGCTTCTACCCCATCCAAACTAGGCCCTGGTCCTATCATGGGAAACAAGGCTGTTGATTTCCTTCGCCGTCAAGACCGAGTTGCGAAGCCGGAACCATGTGAGTAACGCACAACACTCTTCGGCAGCACCATCTAACAATAAAACAGCATCAATTTCTCAGGTGGCTCAAACGCCTGTCACTTCCAGCCCTGCACCGCTTGCCATCCGAGATCCTAATAGGGCGAACGTCGTTCAAATAGCGGACGATAAGCCACACAACTTTTCTCAAAGCATCCTAGAGACGCCATCCACTAAAGTGGATCCTGTGGTGCCATCCAAGACATCTCAATCGGTCGATGGCATTGCCCGGGTAAATCTGCCCCCCGATGTGGCAGGAGCCCATAGCTCTCAGCAGGTCAAGTGTCTGGAGATCACATCAGAGGAGGATACCACATCTCAATCGGTCGATGGTCCTTCCCGGGTAGTTCTTCCCCCCAATGTGACAGGAGCTCATAGCTCTCAGCTTGTCAAGGGTCCGGAGATCACACCAAAGGAGAATATCCTAGACACTCTGTTCTCTTTGCTAGACCGAGGCTTGCAAGAGGTTTCGAAGAGGCAGTCCTCCGACTCTCCTCTGACAACACTAAGCATTGCGCATATCACACCCTCACCGGCGACAACTGCCCAGCCTGCTCTCCAGCCAACCAAAGCTGGCCAGAGTGACCCTCTTTTGGAATCTGAAGAAGCTCCCACTCACTCAACTTCATCGAACAATCTCGTTAAAGATGAAGCGACTGGCGCTGAGTTGCAGGATGATCAAAAGCTTTCCCCAAAGGCAGATGAATTCACACCGACACATACCCCGTCAAATGACTCTGAATCAGGTATGGAAGACTCAACACCTACGCGCCCTATGGACTCGAAGCTCTCTGCAGACGCCCCGGAATGGACTCCTGAAAAACAGAACCATGACCAGACCATTCCGGCTCAGTACTCTGATCATATCGTACCGACTGGTCAATCAAGCGGTCATTTTGTTTCTGTCACCCCGATTTCATTTACTAACGGAATACTCGTGCCAGGGCCTAGCACCGGCCAGCTATGGCTTCAAACTCCAGTCAATGTTTCCCTAGATGCAAATGCCCCCGATGCGGTCGTCCAGTCTATGCCAGAGCTAGGAACATTGGGCACTTTTCCCTTGTGTGTTTCACCAACCCCTGGCGCACCACCAACACCACCTACCTCCGTCAGCCTAGTACCCCCGTCAAAGAGACCTACAAAGGGTCTGAAGGCGTCTATGTGGGCTAAGTAGTGGCTGGCTACTTCTAACCGGAGCATCAGTTGCGGGCTGCGAGGGATGTCGAGAAACCTGGGCAGGACCGAATCTACAGACAGTTCAGCTTCGAATACTACACTGAAAGGATCATTGATGGATGATGCGAAGGAGATAATGGAACGAGTGGTGGATTTGATAAGCAACACGGTACACTATGGGCTTTCCGAAACATGCAGCCAAGCATAATGCGGACGAGGGCTGATGCTCGTCCAGACACAGGTAGCTACCCTCAGCAGAACGTGAGGAGCAAGCATGTATGAATTCTGTATAACAGCCTAATCCAGACGACACTAAGCAAACTTTGAGGCTTTACACTGACTACTTTCCGTGATATATCAGTGTTCAAGGTTAAATGGTAGAGCAGCCCTCTGTAACAGATATCGCGATGCCATTTTGCATACAACAGTCCTTAGGCGAAACATCTAGCTAGTCTTCAAAGTCATAACGGCGAAATTAATTTTCTTGCGCCATGTCTATCCGGTATGTACATCTATCCCGACATTGCCTTCTCTAGCACCTTAACGCCCTCCCGCACCTTGGGGGAGTAGTGCTTCCTCAATAATTCGCCCTCCCATACCGTTGCCGTGAAAGGATTGCTTCCTTCGACGCTGTCGCTAGTGGGGATGTAGCGACCGTCGCCCTTACGCTCCTCCGTATTCCACAAGCTCAGAACCTTCTTGCTATGGGTGTGAGCTATGTCACTGAGCAGCACGAGCACTGCCTGCGTCGACTTGTCGGGCATCTGTAGGGCTGCCGTCATCAGCTGCTTGACGAAGGCGGCTATGCGCAGCGGCGGTACGGAGCGGACGTTCCACGGCGGGAGGAGGATGCCGGTGAGTGAGCGGAGGAGTAGAACGGTCGTGGTCTGGACATTGACCTTGGATGCGGCGGATGCGGCTGCATTGGTCGGTCGGGTGAGCTCGAGGTCCGGATTCGTGGAGAGGGAGAGGAGGGACGTGAAGAGGTGTGTGGTGAAGAAGGAAAGGTCGAGATGGAGATCGTTGCGGGAGTTGTGGGCGTCTTGGCCGGCGAGGAGAGCGAAGGCCGTAACGGTGCAAAGCAGCGCCTCGCGAGTGAGGTTGCGAGTCGGGACACCATCGTCACCGTCATCCTCCTCCTCCTCGCCCTCGCTCTCACCAGGCCCAGCCTCGTTGTCCTCATCGCTGTGTCGGATGAGATCCTTGAGGGCCTCGAGTAGATCACCAAAGAAGTCCTGGTTGATGAGATGGGCATACTTGGCCAGGCCCTCAAGTACGGCGCCCATCAGGTGCGGCATCCGCAGCTTGAGGATGCGGAAGTAGGTCGCAAAGACCAGCTTGAGCGTCTCGGACTGCATGCGCTCAAGCTCTTCGTGGCTGACGCTGGCGTCGGCCTGCTCCATGTCCTTGTCGAGTGACTTTTGCTCCTTCTTGTCCTTGCGTTCGCGCTTGGTGCGGAACTCGCGCTTCCTCTTGACCGTCACGCCACCCTCCACGTGGTCCTGGGATGCCTTGCCAGAGAACTCGGAGAGCAAACGCAGGCTGAGGAAGAGGTTGATGACGCGCTCGTCGACCTGGAACTCGCGTGCCTTCATCATCTTCGACAGCAACGACACCGCCTCCAGAGACGGACGGCCTTCCTCGTCGTCGCGGAGCAGCGTCTCAAGCGCCTCGATGCACTTGAGGCCGTCGGCGTTGATCTTGCGCCTGCTGAGCTTGCCGACGAGAATCCGAAGCAAGTCACTGCGGAAGTTGAAGTGAGGAACCGAGGTGACGAGGGTGCAGGCGCAGGCAATGGCGATGTTCGCTAGACTCTGGCCTCCACGGTGTGCTCGCAGTTCCATCTTGGAGCAGCGGGCCAGTTCCTTGATATAGGTCTGGTATCCGCCGACCAGCGCTTGCTCGTACTGTCTCAGCGTGCGAACGCCCTTTGACAGCTGCTCCTTTGGCCCGTCCTCGGTCTGAGGACGTATTCGGTAGCCGGGAATGACGTCCTTATAGACGGCCATCTGGGTCATGAGAGCGAGCATCTGAATCGCCAGTATCTTGGACTGTCCGATCTTGGCCAGGGCCTTGAACGCGCCAACGTGCTCCTCTGGGTCTTCGTTCATCGCCGTGGCAATTTTGGCCAGCTCCTCCTGCGCTTCTCTGATCTGCTGGGGCTCGGGCACTTCGGGCACCTCCTCAACCTCCTCGGGCTCAGTCTCCGACTCGGCCTCATCTTCGCGGCCTTCTAGCCACTCTGTGTCGCTCTCAATCTCAGCCGTCTCCTCCTCTGGAGCTTGAAACTGCTCAATCCGACCATCGGCGGTCCTGATGGGCAGTCGATTGGTCTCCTTGTGCGCCTTCTTGCCCTTGCGCGGGCGCGACTCGTAGTCCTGCTCAAGGTTCCAGTTTGAGGCGTTCTTGAAGAAGGATTTCTGGGTTTTCTTGGAGGAAACTTGGGGCCGCGTCTCATCGTCGGAAGCGGCGTGCTCCAGCTTTCTCCGTTTTGAGCCTCCAGGAGCCATGTTGTCGCTGTGTCGATTCTGAGAATCTTGATTATGGCGACCGAAATAAGTTTTGTCGGCTGTTCAGATGCTTTTCGTTGAAACTTCATGAGATCTTGGTGGGTATCTCTGGTCCTGAACCAATGGCAGCTCGCGATTCAGCTTCACCGCCAAAATTTTGGAATTTTCTGCCGTTCTGACGATGCCCCTCCACCAAAACTTCCCAGCCGCTCAAGTCCAACTCCAGGTCGACCAACTTCTCCCCTCGAATCAACATAGCATCCGCAATTGCAACTCATCCACAATGACGGGCACAAAACCGCCTCACCAGGCGCTTAAGAATGCCAACAAACTCAAGCGCCGAGAGCTCTTCATCGAGCACAAGAAGACGGCGGACAAGGAACGTCGAGAAATGCGATACCGCCGAAAGAAGGAAGAGGACCGCGAACCCGAGCTGAAGGAGGCCCGTCTGGCCAAGCGCAAGCCCATCACCATCGACCAGAAGCGTGTTTGGGACGATGTCGACGACGATAGTCTGGGTGCGCAGGTGGACCTCGAGAAGCTGAAGCGCCGGCGCATCGAGGAGGCCGAGGCGGCGGAGCAGGCCGCGCTGGAGGGAGGGCTGAGCGAAGACGACGACGATGCCGACAGTATGCTTGGATCGGATGAGGAGGACGACGAGGCCCGCCAGGCTGCGTTGGAAGAGAAGCGAGAACGCAGAGCGAGACGGGACAACAGTGTTGCCCCGTCCACTACCAGCACGAATCTCGACCTAACGCCCACATCCTTGGCCCTGAAGTTCCCAACCCTCTTCTCCGACATCCCTCCTCCTACGCCCAAGGTCCTCGTCACCACCTCTCTCAACTCTACTCTTCACGAAGAAGCGAACCTACTCTGCGCTCTGTTCCCCAACAGCTCCTACATCCCCCGGTCCGCCCACCGACACAGTCACAAGTACTCGCTGCGAGAGATTTGCAAGTTCGCAGCGAACCGAGAGTACACCACCCTCGTGCTCCTCAAAGAGGACTCCAAGAAACCCACAGGTCTTTCTGTCGTGCACCTCCCCGCCGGTCCGACGTTCCACTTCTCCATCACCAACTGGGTCGAGGGCAAGAAGCTACCCGGCCACGGCAACGCTACGAACCACTATCCCGAGCTTCTCCTCAACAACTTCAAGACCCCGCTTGGTCTTTTGACGGCGAAGCTCTTCATGACGCTGTTCCCTCCCCGGCCGGAATTCCAGGGTCGCCAGGTCGTGACGCTGCACAACCAGCGTGATTACATCTTCGTCCGGCGACACCGCTACGTCTTCCGCGACAAACGTCCGACCGAGAAGAGCATCGTGGGCGCCGATGGCCAAGAGGTGAAGGGCGTCGAGAGTATCCGTGCTGGCTTGCAAGAGCTGGGGCCCCGATTTACGCTGAAGTTGAGGAGAGTGGACAAGGGCATTGGACGAGCCGGCAGCGAAGGCGACGATGCTACGCAATGGGAATGGAAGGCCAAAATGGAGAAGGACCGCAAGAGGTTCAACCTGTAGCTGTGGAAATACGTTGAGGGTTAGAAGGCTTAGATTATGGGAGCAAGCATTGATGATATCCCCTACAGTTGGGCGCTCGCGTATCAGGAACTTGGCTGTTTTGGAGACTCTATTTCTCGGTATTTTGCAGATTGGAGTCGAAACACCAAGTAACGTCTGCAGGAACGAGTTGTTGTTGATCTACCTACGAATAGACTATCTCTACGATTCTTGTTTACCTTTTTATTTGCTTGTTTATTTGCACAAAGCATGGCTTAGATGATGAACAGCCATCGTAAGGTAGTCTGTCTAGGTCAGGGTCAATTAGAACTTGGATCATGGCGAGTCGCGCAACGATGGAAGCTCGTCCGTACCAGGAATCAGGAAGGGCTATCTAAGTTATTAGTCACGTCTTCTCTCTCCCGGACTGATTGCGTGGGTCCCGTGTCCGCTTGGGATGTCAAGTCCGCGACGAGGGAACGACCCCTTGCAGCGGAGGGCAGTTAACACCGATGGTCCACTCCATCGGGTGTCCCGCCGGGCTTGAACCGTTCAAAGAGAAGACACGGCCGATTGTCTCGCGATGCAGCGCAGCGTTGCCCATGCATGTCAGGGCGAGATGCTCCGAACGACAAGAGGCGCAATCCGGTGTCACAGGGCTCCGACGGACCGATTCGCCCCGACCTTCTCCGCCGCACGAACGCCTGCTTGGGTGATTGATCGATCACGGTCACGCCGTCACAGCGTGATGCATGACTGACTGGGGACTGGAGGACTGCTCGGCGGATACTATTGGTCTACCCGACGTTAAACATCGACAGCCTCTTGGTGCGCTTAACGATACTTACCCGAGTAGATAAGTAGGTACCTAAGACAGCTGACTTCCAGCCGGCCACAAAAAACCAAAGCTTTCTTCGCATTGTTATTTGTACAGTTAGAGTGAACGTGTTTTCGCCGTGGAGTTGACCTTTATCGCATAATATACAATCAGTTCTTTCGCGCCCATTTGCTCGGGACTGATAGTTGCACTGTCAAACGGCAAGGCGCACTAGGCCCAGGAGGCAAGACGCCACAGGGGACAGTCTTCTACGATTCGTCCGTCCATCATCAATGGATCTCACCACTCACCACACACCATTCATCTCTCTCACCACACCACCAACCTAGTTAGTGAGTATCTAGTTCTAAGCAGTCCCCCCTAACGGAACCACCGAACCGACCGCTGCAACTCCAAATGCCCTTCATCTAATCTAATTTTCCCCCCCAGCTTACACGAATCCTGAAATCTCGCCGCCCTCCTCCACCTGGCCGTGCATCTTCGCTGTCTCATAGCGCATGCAAAGGCCCTTATCCCAATCTCATGACCTTGCTCGCCCGCGTCATCCCGCTTTGACGCCGTTTTCTTGCTGGGGGGTGCATCTGCCCCTCCGTCCAACATCCACGTCCACATCCACATCTGCATCTGCATCTACATCCACTTTCACACTCACCAACGAGCCGCGACTGAACTCCCATGACGCACGTTGCTGTCGCCGGGAGCCGCTTCTTTCGACGTGTCCTATGCCCGCAGCTCACTAGCTTCGCACGAGGGCGACGCTCGCTTGTCACCGACTCCCCCGCCATCATGACGGCTTCAACCAACCCCTCGGCCAAGGGTACGCTTTATGCTCTCACTCATCTCACCCACTCGCTCACTCTCGAGGAATATCCATCGCGTACTGACAGACCTGGATGGATACTTCTAGTCTCAGCCAAGGCCAATGACCACCACGAACATGTCCAGGACCCTGACGTCTGGAAAAAGGCGCCCGTCCTCACGGGCACCACCAAATTTGAGCCCCGTCCTGACGTCAAGAACATCATGGTCACCGGCGGAGCTGGCTTCATGTGAGTCCATTGCCAAGCCTCGCCCTGACGTCTTCGACACGTGCTAACCACGCATCCATGTTCCAAGTGCCTGCTGGCTAGTCCGCCATCTTGTCTTGACATACCCACATGCCTACAACATTGTCTCATTTGACAAGCTAGACTATTGCTCGTCGCTCAACAACACCCGCGTGCTACGAGACAAGCCCAACTTCTCTTTCTATCATGGTGACATAACCAACCCGTCTCAGGTCCTAGACTGTATGGAGCGGTACGCCATTGACACTGTCCTACACTTTGCCGCCCAGTCACACGTGGACCTGAGTTTTGGCAACTCATATAGCTTCACCCACACCAACGTGTATGGCACTCACGTTCTTCTAGAGAGTGCGAAGAAGATAGGAGTCAAGCGCTTTATGCACGTCTCGACAGATGAGGTGTATGGCGAGATTCACGCAGACCATGATGACGTGCTCGAGTCCAGCATCCTCGCCCCGACCAACCCGTATGCTGCGAGCAAGGCGGCTGCCGAGATGCTGGTCCAGTCCTACCAAAAGAGCTTCAAGCTTCCCGTCATAGTCGTGCGAAGCAACAATGTCTACGGCCCGCACCAGTACCCAGAAAGTAAGTAATTGTCGACCTAGTTCGTATGGGAGCTTTTCGACCTTGTGCTAACCGCTGCTAGAAATCATCCCCAAGTTTACCTGTCTCCTGAACCGCGGACGGCCCGTAGCGCTGCATGGGAACGGTAGTCCCACGCGGAGATACTTGTATGCCGGCGATGCCGCGGACGCTTTTGATACGATACTCCACAAGGGCCAGGTGGGCCAGACATACAACGTTGGGTCGTACGACGAGGTTTCCAACCTGGACCTTTGTGAGAAGCTCCTCGACCTGTTGAAGATACCGCGCGATACCCCTGAGCAAGTCCGCAAGTGGGTAAAGTACACACACGATCGGCCGTTCAACGACCAGCGGTATGCCACAAACGACACCAAGCTGCGGAAATTGGGGTGGGAACAGAAGACGGGAATCGAAGAGGGTTTGAAGATCACGGTGGACTGGTACACGCGGTTCGGAGAAACTTGGTGGGGGGACATCAGCCACGTCTTGACGCCGTTCCCCGTGGTCAGCGAAGGGGAGGTGATGCCCGATGACGACCATTCCATGCGGGACGAGCCGCTCGACCAGGAAGAGCACGGGGGAGGCCCGAATGGAACCCAGAACGGGGCTTAAGACGTTGGGTATTCCCTGCGTCTGCCGGCAGACGATGCCTGACACTCCAACATCAGTGATTTTAAGGAGACGCCTAGAATTTTAGAGCCTGGTTTGCTTCGATGGCGGCCCGAGAGCCCAAGCCCAAGGGGAAGGGCCGAGATATACCATGCGTGGGGGGTGGGGAGCTGCTTGATAAAAGACCGATGACTGGAGGCGATGGGAGCGTTTCCCAAATGGGCTTTTAGACGGGACACGGCCATGGTAGGCACCTCGAGGAGGGAGGTTCGATGATGGAAGAGAAGGAAACCATGGACGGGAAGAAATAACAGAAGAAGACGGACGGACATATAGCCTTGATGATAACTACCTTGCAAAGTACACGCGTCGTATGGAAATAGAATTGGATAGAGAGGGATCGCAGAAGATATAGCAGCACCCAGACCATAGATAGGAGCCCCCCCCTACTTCGTACAGTAGATAGGCCTATGTATGTACTTCGCCCACTCCACCTATTGCAAAGTACGGTACGGGTATGCTACGGACACGATAACGGGCCGTTCTGGCCCACCACGGCGGACTGGGAATCAAGACGGCGACTTGGCTTTGGGCGCAGGGGTGAATCTTGGGTTAGGGGCCCCGGCCGCATTGGGTCGGAAAGCAACCTCCTGCATGGTGCATGGTGCATGGTGCATGGCCACAGCCCCCAAGGCCGAGAGAGGGCAGTGAGCCGAGAAGCGAGCAGATGCCAAACCAGCGGCCCGGAGACGGACGCCGACCGTGGCACCGGGACGGGCGGGACGGGGCCAGGGTTAGGACGCATTTCGTGTGCGTACCTGCGGCCGCGTGCAGAGTGATTGGGTGTTTTTTCTTTCTTTTCATTTTGGGTTTCTCGGGATATCCGGTGGTTAGGTAGGTTGCGCGCGCCTCGCCGCTGGGAACTAGGGCGAACCAACAATCTAGGTGCAGCTTGGCAGCTCGAGGCAAGATCTGAATCCCGGTGCCAAGGGCGGTGGCAACTGCTTAAAAGGATTACATACATAGGTACATAGAAGTGGAAGATCAAAAACACCGGAGGCGTTTCGAAGAGAAGTAGACTATAGTAAGAAAGGTTGTGGTCGGATTTGCTCGGGAATGAAAACCACTTAGTCTAGATATACCCAACGTGTAGTCTACGTTATAGACTAATTACGTACTACCTGCATAGTCGACTTGTCATTCAACTTTCGCTAGCTCCCGATGCCAACTTATTGTGCCCTTGATTCAAGTATGGACGAAGTACTATGTACAGGTTCGAGGAAACCATTGCCAAAGAAAGATTTGCCTGCCGAGAGGAAGTGGGCTAATGGGGTGAGGGAGCCGGCCGATAGTCCCCGGACAACCCTCGAGGATCAACAGTCAGTGCAGACGCCGTTTGCGTGGAGTGGATGAATAAGCTAGGAGGATATTGGGGAAAACATCATGCAAAACGCCTTGTGCCCTGTCGATTACAGATTTTTGTCTGGGTGGTGGGAAACGGAGTTGTCCGTTGAAGTCATAGATGAAGAGAAGTAGGTAGGCAGCTATTGCGTATTGTCCTGTGAATGTGCTGAACCAAGTCACACTGCATAGTACTACTGCATCGGGCTTTCTGTGTCTGCAGCATGGCCCGATTATTGTTGCCGTTCTTCCTCACCAAGTTACTACTATGTATGTACGGAGTAGATGGTAGGTAATTAGGTCCCCTGTCATTCGTCCTTGTTCCCTCCTATGTTATCTCGTTCTCTGCTAGCCCCGCCAAAGACAGTTCCCGTCCGGGAATCAGCCGATTAGCTCCAGGTCCACTCGGCACCGAGCTCCTGTTCTCGGCGGGTCGAGTCCACCACAGGCCAGGCGTGCTGAGGCGTCGGGTTCAGTGAGGCGGACTACTAGATTATGTATGTATGTAGGTATGTATGTACTGTATCGGGCCCTAGGAGTCCTTCCGCGGTCCATCCGTCTAATATTGGTTCGGGCGCCCGGGAATAGCCAACCTGAAAGCTACTATGTACCTACTTGGTAGGCACTTAGTTATCGCCGGGTGGCCTGCTGAAGCCGGTCCTTCATTCATCGCTATTGGAGATGTGGATGACATGGAGATGTAAAAGTAGCACCGCGTCACCGGAAAACCAGTGGGAGTGGAAGGTCTCGTAATACGCTTCTCCATACTATGGACGATTTGCTGCCCGTAGATGGAACGATTTTGAGTTGCCCAGGTCAGGCAACTGGGCAAACAGACAGGGTGGCGGAGCTGACTGGGGGGTTCCATCTCTGGCGCACGGCCTAACCCACTAACCCAACTACGTAGTAATTATCCCAGCACCATCCTCCAGCAGGGAATCCCGGGATGGGCCCCCGTTTGCAGCTCGCCCCTGCAGCAGACGTTTCCAGCAGAGACCAGCAAGCCCGCCGCCACTCACTGCACGAATAGTCAAGTCTTGGCTGGGAGAAAGACTCTCGGGGCCAGGAGAGAGAGCCTGACGTCTTCTTTACTTTTTCAAAAAATAAATCTAGGAGATATGTCGGCACCGTTGGATGGGAGCGCTTTGTACGGGGAAGGGCTCCATGACATCTTTCGCATTCCCGGTCTTAGATCATGTTGAATTTTCCCGGCAATCCGTAAAACCTGCTAGTACCTAATTACCTACTAACTCACGATCCAGCACATGTTCTTGTAGAAGGCTCACCATTTCTTATAAGACGTGGGAGAACATGGTGGCCAGCCGACACACAAGACATGTGGAGGGGGTGTTTTATAAACCCAGTGTTGTCTGGGTGCCTATCTAACTCACCCTTAGGGATGAAGAGCATAACATGTAGTAACGCGCGCGCCTCGAGAGTTGAGTCAGGACCCCCACCCCCCCGAGCCCCAAAGCCGAGGCCACATGCCACTTGGTGGGGGATCTAATAGCATCATGGCCTACAGCGCGGCAACAATGACAACGGTAAGTTACTATGTATATAGTATGCAGTGGCAGCATTCAGAACAGGTAGTAAAGCGGACAAGGACGAAAGACAGATATCAAGTCGTTATCTGGGTTAATTCATTCCCAGCCCCAGGTGCATCAGCCCCGTGCTGCAAGACGTCAGAAGTGGTCGCGCCATTGGACTTACACACGGGTACGCACTGGTGCAAAAGTCGAATTACCTAAGACGACTCTCTCGTTCAAGACCCTCTTGTAAGGCTATTACCACGGACGGGCCTTATTTTTGCATACTATGTAAGTAGTGTAAGTAGTGCTTCGCATGTACGGATATTTCTCCCGCTTCCGTTGCCCAGCCCAAGGACGCTCGCTACTGATGGTTGCGCAGTCGCCGCTTGTGTCCGGTGGGGACCCAAGTTAACTAATCCTTCGGACTCGCCTAACATGCCGAGTCCCGTATGCTGACTTGTCAACTCCGGAAAACGTCTTCCGCAGTCGATAAAGGGCACTCGGCCAGCCTCGTCGAGAACAACGACTGCGCCGTACGTAGGGCAAGGAAGAGCGCCGATCTCTTTCCAGACTCCACCGCAGCTACATAGTAAGTAGGTTCTCATCCACGGGCCATCCTATCCGCACTAGCATACATACTTCGTACGTAGGCAGCCCGGGTTAGAGAAACGCACCTCGACCATTGGATCCTTGTCTTCCATGTCTGTCTTTCTTGTCAACTTGCTAGGCCTAAGTACGTAGTAGCGTTGCCGTTCCAGGCCCACCTCTGGGCTTCGCCTACCTTGCCAGAAGCGTCCTAAGCCCGGCTGGGGTGTCCCCGGCAGAGAGAGAGAGAGAGGAAGAGGGAGATACCAGTTAAGGTGGTCAGTGGGTTGCCCCTACTTCCAGTTCCACCTCCTCTCTCTCGAGTCAAGTCTCTCAGCTCTCGATGTACAGCGTCAACTCCAATCTCTTTCCCTCCCCCTCCTCCTCCCGCTCCCGCTCCCGCTCCCATCGTCCTTCGTCGTCGGCCTGTCCTGGTCAGTGACATCCTGGTTCGCCGGCTCCAGTGCGTACTTCTCCAGGCCCCTAGGCCCCCCCCCAAACTACCCCAATACGTAGTAAGCACTGCGAGTGCCCGTTTCCAACTTCCAGGGCTCGTCTGTCTCTAGGTGTTCGGTTCCTACTTACTCTTCCTACGCCTATCCGTCCTCCGAATTCCGACTCTCCTCGGCCAGCTGCTTGACTTATCTCCCGGTCCCCTCCAATCGACGCAAACTGCTGCGCCCGCGGGGTGTTCTCAACTTGAATCCTCTAACCCCCAGGATAGCTGCTCGTCCGCGCATCCCAGACTCGTTTCCCGCCCGAATCCGATCCCGAACCATGTCGCCAGCCGTTGCCATTTCCCTTCGATTGCGATAGCTGCTTCGACCCGTGCGTCCATGGCCAGGAGACGTCGGAACAAGCAGCGCAAGGGACCGCGAACGGCTCCCGAACGTTCCCAGACGAGCACCATGTCATCAGAAGAATCATACGCACCCCAGAGCAGCCGCCAGTCCAGCGACGGCACCTTGAGTGAGCATGCGAACAGTGACGGCGTCCACACAGCCATGACCAGCATCATGGACACCGACGAAGAGCACCTTGCTCCGGACTCCGAGTTCGACGAGGAGGAGGACCTCGACATTATATCCATCTATCCCGCCATGCACTACCCCCATACCCCCGGCACCAACCACTCCGATGTGCACTTTTCCCAAGGGCAGTCTCAAACAGCCAATTCTGACGTGTGAGTGCTCCCGCAATCCGACATGTTCTTGCCCGTGGACGTCCAGACGCTGATTCAAACTCCAGGGCCGCATCCACTCGATCACTGTGGGCGCAAGACCTCGACTATCGAGACCTCTACGGTCGCCGCTACTGTCGCGAATACTACATGCCCAACGACGAAATTGAGCAATTACGACTCGCCTTGCAACACCAGGTCTTCGTCCACGTCCTCGATGGCGACTTGACCTTGGCTCCGATCCAAGAGCCCGCCCATATCCTCGACGTTGGTACAGGGACCGGCGAATGGGCTATTAGGATGGCCGAGCTGTTTCCTCAATGCGAGGTTGTTGGCACTGATATATCTGCCATCGCCGAGACTAGGAGCGTTCCTATGAATGTGTTTTTTGAAATCGAAGATGCCGAGGATTGGGACCGTCTCCCCGACACATACGACCTGGTCCACTTCCGCTGCATGGAGGGCGCGTTCCAGAACTGGAGATTTATTTACGACAATGCCTTTTACTCGTTGAAACCCGGAGGCTGGGTTGAGGTGCAAGACTTTGACAGTGCCGAGGGGTTCGCCAAGTTTGTGGATTCCTTCCCCCCGGATAACCCCATGCGCTCTTTAAATGGCGATCTCGAAGAGGCTGCGGTCAAGTCGGGTCGGCCTCGGGGTACTGGCCACCTGGACCCCCGACTCTTCCTGGAAGCAGGTTTTGTGGATGTTCGGGTGACCGAGTATGTCATCCCCATCACCGTGGCCGAGAAGTCCGCAGGCAAAATATGGCTCATCAGTTGCCTCGACTCGCTTGAGGCTCACTGTCTGAGGCTGTTGACCCAATACATGGGGTGGGATCCGGAAAAGTGCAAGGCGTCCTGCGAGATGGCCGCTCGAGAGCTGGCAAATCTGGCCAAGAACCCAGAGAAGTCAAAAGGGCTCCAGGTCAAAATGCGCGTCATTATAGGGAGGAAACCTCTCGACAGCCAGCCCACCGATCTAGCAGAGCTGATGCGGAGGCCAATATCGCCGGCAACCGACTCGGCGGAAGACGGCAGCCCGGATCCGACGCTCCATCCAGGCGACGATGATACGACGTCGGTGGTCCCTCGGCCAGCGAGGGAAAACGACGGTGCAGGGCCAGTCTAATTTCAAGTAAATACCATGGAACCACATGGAGGTAGATGCTGGGGCTATCCAGCTACAGCCAGGAGTCAGCTTTTATAGGGCTTGTTTGTTTCGGCGCAGTCGGGAAGGGCGTTGTGCCAAGATGACGGCCCATCTTGTTGCATGTTTTGTACATATTCCATGATCACTTCTCTGCATTCTTCTAAGGGCCTATGGCGACTTTTTTTTACTTGGAGAGATGGGGGGGCTTTGTTTGTATATGGAGGGCCTTGCGGAAGAAAAAGAAAGACCTAGCTAGTATACCTTACCTTGCCTTGAGACGAGAGCAACGGGGAGAGCCCTGGATGAAAAGGGGAGGAGATATACTCGGGTGTGTATGCAGTGTAGTTAAAAGTTCGTGCACTTTCTAGGCCTCGACTCAATTGAGAGTTGAATCATGTCACCGATTATATCTGTGTAGATGGACGAGGTATGCGACACAAGTTGTAGCGTAGGTGGTAGGTGTGTTGCACTGATAGCGGTGATGTAATAGCTGAGACAGTGGCTAAATTAGGAGCTATGTAGTCTGGAGGTACAGGCTGCTGAATGCACGAATAGGCAGCTAATTTCGAGGTGGGGAGCTTGTGCTGGCCCAACCATCCGTCCGCATCTCCATCTCCAAGCCCAGCTACCGCTCTCTCCGACTCCGACTCCGAACCAGCCTCCCTTTACATCGACCTCGGCTTCAACCTCGATCTTATCTAGGGAACTCGATAACCCTTCACCGGTCGAATATGCGTCTGTAAGCCTGTCCGACAGCCATGGCCCTCGATCTCCAAGACGGCTTCGCCGCCGTCGCCAACGGCTTCCAGGACTTGGATCTGGAGGAGCCCATCTTCGCCGTCGAGCACGTGCAGCTGCAGTTCTCCATCGCCGCCGACTTCGTCGCTGCCCAGGTCGCAAATAACGTCATCATCCTCGCCCTCTCCAACGGACGCATCCTGCGCATCGACCTGAACCGA
This sequence comes from Corinectria fuckeliana, assembly GCA_019137255.1. Classification (NCBI taxonomy): domain Eukaryota; kingdom Fungi; phylum Ascomycota; class Sordariomycetes; order Hypocreales; family Nectriaceae; genus Corinectria; species Corinectria fuckeliana. Next base: position 17,656 of record WPDH01000127.1, on the reverse strand, counting down.
CCCGAGGACATTGACGGTGAGTCGGACGGAGGTTGCACGCGTGATCAACGCGTGGCTGCAGCTATAAGTGCGGCCGCTCGCTTACTGACCATCTGGCCGCAGATATCGACCTGCCCAAGAAGCCGTCCGAGGTTGGCGTCATCCGGCGCATGTTCCTCGATCCCACCGCGTCCCACCTCATCATTTGCACAGCCCTCGGCGAGAACTACTACCTCCACACACTGTCGAAGCAGCCCCGGCCGCTGGGACGCCTGCGTGGCGTGGCCATCGAAAGCGTGGCGTGGAACCCTTCGCTCCCGACTGCGTCCACGCGAGAGATCCTAATCGGCGCGTCGGACGGCAACGTCTACGAGGCCTTTATCGAGACGTCCAAGGAGTTTTACAAGAAGGAGGTCAAGCACTTGAAGAACCTGCACAAGCTCCCGGACGGCCCTGTTACTGGCTTGTGGGTGGACAACCTGCAGGGCAACGCAGATCTCCGAAGGGTTGTTATTGGAACCCAGAGCCGCCTGTTTCACCTTGTTGGGAGGATTGGCCAAGGGCACGACGGCAGTGGTTCCGTCTACACTAAGCTGTTCGAGTCGGAGCAGCCGGTTGTCCACGAGCTGTCGCGGCCGTCAGCGGGGGCGGTTTCCAGCTTAGCGGTGTCCCCTGACCCTCCGGAGATCGGCCCTTACGACGATGACATCCCGGATCGAGCCTACGCCTGGCTTTCTTCTCAGGGAGTTTTCCATGGCAGGCTCTTGAATACGCCGACGGACAGCAGCCTCGGCTCCAAAGTCTTCTCCGAGTCCAAAATGCTTCCCAAGACCCAGATTATTGCGTCCGACTCTGGCGACAGACGCAAGCCGACAACTGAGATGATTGATGCCATTGCGCTCACCCAGTGGCACATTATCCATCTAGTAGGTGGGCGTGTGATTACTACCAACCGACTCACTGGTAAGATGATCTCGGAGCATGATGTCCTTGGCCAAGGCCAGAAGCCTCTGGGGTTCTCGGTAGACATGCAAAAGAACACTTTCTGGTTGTTTACCTCGAAGGAGATATTCGAGGTTGTGGTGCGCGATGAGGACCGCAATATCTGGGAGATCATGATGAAGCTGCAGCAATTCGAGCCAGCCCTCCAGCATGCGCGCACGCCCACGCAAAAGGAGACAGTGGCAGCAGCGTACGGGGACTACCTAGCCAGCAAAGGTCACTGGACCGAGGCTGCCACCGTCTACGGCCGGAGCAACAAGCCGTTCGAGGATATTGCGCTGAGCATCATCGACAACAACCAGCCCGATGCCCTACGGAAGTTTCTGCTGACGAAGCTCACCACCATCAAAAAGTCGGCGATTATGCAGCGGATGATGGTCGCTGGCTGGTTGGTCGAGGTGTTTATGGCCAAGCTCAATTCTTTAGACGACACTATCATCACACAGGCCGAGCTATCAGATGCCCTAAACTCAACCGAGTCACAGAAACTGCTGGAATCTGTCAGGAAAGAGTATCGAGACTTCATCGACAAGTACAAGCATGATCTTGACCGGAAGATGGTTTACGACGTCATCAGTAGCCACGGCCGCGAGGGAGAGCTACTCTACTTCGCCAACGCTGTCAACGACTACAACTACGTCCTGTCGTATTGGGTCCAGCGCGAGAGGTGGAGCGAGGCGCTAAACGTGCTGAAGAAACAGACGGACGCCGAGGTCTTTTACCGGTACAGCAGTGTGCTCATGACGCACGTTGCAACAGATCTGGTGGACATCTTGATGAGGCACTCGGATCTCAAGCCCAGGAACCTTATCCCTGCCTTTCTCGAGTATAACCGCACGTTTACAGGTGGCCCCAACGCCAAGAACCAGGCGTTAAGATACCTCAACTATGTAGTGTATCAGCTCAACTCGGAGGATGCGGCGGTGCACAACACGCTCGTCTCCATCTACGCCTCACACACGTCCAAGGATGAGTCCGGCCTCTTGTCATACCTCCAGGCGCAAGGAGACGAGCCCCGGTACGACCCAGACTTTGCCTTGCGGCTTTGCATCCAACACCACCGAACTCTCTCTTGTGTCCACATCTACACCAGCATGGGCCAATACCTCCAGGCAGTTGACCTTGCCCTTTCTCACAACGAGGTTGAGTTGGCGGCCGTCATCGCCGACAGACCAATGTCAAACCCGCAACTACGAAAGCGGCTTTGGCTCGCGGTGGCCCGCAAGGTCATCTCGCAGTCCAACGGGATCAAGACGGCGATTGAGTTCCTCAAGCGGTGCGACCTGCTCAAGATTGAGGATCTGATTCCGTTCTTCCCAGACTTTGTCATCATCGACGATTTCAAGGAGGAGATTTGCGCGGCGCTCGAAGACTACAGCCGCAACATTGACGGGCTGAAAAAGGAGATGGACGAGTCGTCTCAGACGGCCACCAACATCAAAATCGACATTGCCGCGCTCGACCACCGGTATGCAATTGTGGAACCTGGAGAGAAGTGCTACGTCTGCGGGCTGCCCCTGCTTAGTAGGCAGTTCTTCGTCTTCCCCTGCCAGCACTCGTTCCACTCTGATTGCTTGGGTCGAAAGGTGCTGGAGCAGGCGGGCATCGGACGGTCGTCGCGGATCAGGGAGCTTCAGATGCAGATACACAAGGGTTTGGTCAGTGGAGCGCAACGGGATGCTGTGGTCGCAGAGCTGGATGCTCTCGTGGCTTCTGCTTGGTAGGTTGCTTTCACCCTCGCACATTGCTTCCCTCCTACTAACGAGTTTTCAGTATACTGTGCAGCGACTTGGCGATTAAGAGGATTGATGAGCCCTTCATCACGAAAGCCGATGACATCAACGAATGGGCGCTGTAAGAAGACAGGCGGAATCATGAGAGCAAGCGAACTGTGTGCTTTTCGGTGCGTGTCGTGGCAAATTCTAGAACTGCAGATACCCAATTGTCATCATTATATGCCATCCAGACAGATGTGTTTTCTCGTCCTCCCCCGTATCCCGGTCTCAGTACAAGCACTCTACAGTGTCGAGCTTGGAGCGGGTGAGCATGAGGATGGAGACGATGACGCCGTACAGGCCCAGGACCTCGGCGAAGATGAGGATGAGGACCATGCCCACGTACAGGCGTGGCTGCTGAGAGCTCGCACGAGCTGCGCAATTGCACCCATGTTAGCATTCCCTTCTAGACGAGCTTCCAACGAAGTCAGGGGTGTGCGCACCTCCACAATCACCAACGATGCCAATGGCGAAACCTGCAGCCATGCCGCACAGGCCGACAGCAAGGCCGGCGCCGAACTGGAGGAAACCGGTGTAGATGGGCATCTTCTCTTTGATGCCGCCAGCGATGATGACGCTCGCTACAAGGCCGTAGATGGAGAGGATCTGCGCCATGATGGAGCAGAGTCTAGAGGTATAGTGTCCGGGTCAGCCTCTGTTTTCCTCCGTTGTGTTATCTTTTTCTCTCTTTCTTCTTGGCATCGGGTCGATCGTACGTATTCTGCATTAGCATGTCCGGGCGAAGAATGCCGGACGAAAAGATGGCGCCGGCGGACTTGGCGGTGCCGTACGCGGCGCCGATGGTGGTGAAGACGATGGAACATGTACATCCGAGAGCGCCGAAGAAGGACTATTGTTTGAGGGGCGGTTACGAGTTAGCGGGTGGTTTGCTGGGACTGCGGGATGTGAAGACGTACGGCGTACATGGGACTGCGTGAGAGAGGGGCATGTGTTAGCTGTTGATGATGGTCGTGAGGCAGATGCCTTACCAGCGGTCCATATTGGCGAGGAGAGCGGGATCCATTATAGCGATTTGATAATTCGAGAATACATATATAAAAGCAAAGTTTCAAATACAAGAGGGCTCTTGCAAAGCAGCTTGAATGTAATTGGGGACTACGTGAGATGAGTCTACTTGATTGATTGTTTGGTTAGATTGAGTGATGATGGTGGTTGCTGTAGTCTAGTTGTTCCTGTAGGGTTGGATCATCATGATTGATAATATGTGGGTTGGATGGAACATGAGTGGTGGTGCTTTGACTAACCTATGACAGGTGCAAAAGAGCATGTTCACAACAGCGAGCAAGAAGCACTTATCTATTGGCGGCAGCTAGTCTGTAGTTTTCCATATTTATTATGCAGATCTGTTCAGGCTCTCCAGCTACCTTACAGAGTACATGCGTTTCGATTTGACTGTACCCACCTCTATTTCAATACCGAGGCGACTCACAGCGTTACGGGCTTCTCGCTAGGCCGAGCAACAGCTCTTTAAGCGTAAGAACGAGGGGGAAACCGAGTCCGACTGCATCGTAGGAATTACAGCTAAAGATGCTCCCCCATGTGGAGGAACAACAAGGTCAGGGACGGCGACATCTAGGATCTGCAGGGTAAGGCAATAGTCGTGGCTGCGGAGGGAAGCGGAGAATACGGCGACAGATGGTGCAGATGCGGCTTAAATTTAAACATGGGTTCTTATTTCTCGGCCTGTTCCTTGGTGTCAGGATGTACGAATATGCGCTGTAAGTAGGTTTGTTACAGGTACCTAGTAGCTAGTATCTAGTACCTAATAAGCATGTGTTTGCCTGGAGAGTTGGTGGATGCCTTGAGGATGTGGCCGCACCGCGGAGTGCCTGACAGTTTAGGCTTCTTCTCACGGAGGACAACATACCAAAACACCACCCACCTTGACTTGACATCATCGTCGGCCTGCAACACCCTTGCCTTGTTTTATTCAACCTCACTCCAACTGTCTAGCCAGCGTCAAAGTTCTGGCTGCTCACTGTGCTCAGTGGGTACCTACCGGGCAGGGATGACTAGAATGCCGGCAAAGTGACAGATGCATCACTAAACTAATAACTGCGCTACTCGGTACTCTATCTCTGACATCAGCTGGCGCTTAGCCTGCGCATCTCCATCTAGGCTTTGCCTCCGTCTGCCGTCTGCCGTCTGCCGTCTGCCGTCTGCTGTCTAATAATAACACGAGATTCTTCCTCATAACCCAACAACCCGCCGCCATCCGAGCACCCACCTAGCGTCGATGATGATGGACGTTTCGGAAACGCCCACGGCGAGTTGCACCACGGGGCTTTGCTACCCACCCATCAAACCCAAGGGCCCTGGGATTGATTGACCGACAGTCCCGGGGCCGTTGGACCCGTGGTCCCTGGCCGCGCGTCAAGATGGAATCCCCAAGAGCCAAAGGATTCACCCCCAGTGGAGTCTGCGATCCGATCCCTGGGCGGCTGCTGGCAAATGGCTCTCCAGTGCCCTCGTCTTGGTCGTATTCTCCCCGGCACTTGCGCCCAGGCTCTTGGCTTACTTGGCTTACCTGGCTTACGCTGGAAGGCTGGATGAATCACTCGTTCGTTAGAGGAAACCAACCTGCAGGCATCGCCGTCATGGGTAGCAAAAATTGTCTACCCTCCATCTTTTCTGGCCTCGACACGTTGGATATACGGCTCTCTCGGATCTCTCGACTGCCGGTGCATTGCGACGCCTCACCAGTGTCGCCTCAACAAGCGCCGCCTCTAACGCCAACTCGGCCTCGTTTTGCCGAACGACAGCTCTGTTGACGTCGGCTGGTGACGCACGCCCGATTCGCCTCTATTGCCGGTCTTGCGGAAGCCCTTTGCGGGATACCCTTTTGCCACGAGGTAGGGAACGTAATAAGAAGAGACGGTGCGAGGCCTGCATCATTCCGCTCGATCTTACTGCGAGGCCATTTTGCACCTTTGCATTAGACCACCAGCACCTGAAACCAGGATTGTTCATTTTAAAGATACTGCTGGACGGACACCCATGATACATAATGAAGCCTCTTCAGTTGTTCCTCGCCGCCGCCGTCTCGAGCATGTCAACAACTGGGGCCGTATCCCTACACAAAAGACAAGATGGCGGTGACCCACGTGTAATGAGCCTCGACTTGCATCGACACCAAGTTCGAGATCCCATTACGCACGACAGGAGTCGCCAACGACGCCGCAGTGGCTCGGTCGATGTCGACATCGATAACGAGGTTGGCCTCCCTTTCCGCTGCCCCCGTATGTAGTCCCTGGCTTGCTGACTACAGACCAGCAAACCCTCTATTTCTTCAACGCCTCCTTGGGCACCCCGAAGCAAAGCTTTCGCTTACACTTGGACACTGGAAGCAGTGACCTGTGGGTCAACACGCTGAATTCGACACTGTGTTCAACCCCCACGAATTCCTGTGGGGAGTCGGGGACTTACAATGCAAACAAGTCATCTACGTATGAGTACATCGACAGTGGCTTTAACATTTCGTACGCCGACGGGTCCGGTGCCTCTGGAGACTATGCCACCGACACCTTCCGTGTAGGAGATGTCAAGATCTCCAACTTACAATTCGGCGTGGGATACGAGAGCACCTCCGATCAGGGTGTTTTGGGTATTGGCTACGACATCAACGAAGCGCAAGCCGACCAAGCTGGTGAAGGCACATACCATAACCTCCCGGCCAAGATGGCGGCCGATGGACTGATCGCTTCCAACGCCTACAGTCTGTGGCTCAACGACCTCAGCTCGGGAACAGGCACTATTCTTTTTGGTGGTGTCGATCGCGCACAATATGAAGGCGAGTTGGTTACGGTACCCGTCGAGAAGAACGGCGGCGTGTATAGCGAGTTCTTCATTACCCTTACGGGCTTGAGCTTCGGGTCGACCACCCTCGGCGACGACATTGCCCTTGCCGTTCTGCTCGACACGGGTTCCTCCCTGACATACCTCCCCGAAAGCATCACCGACACCATCTTCGACCAGGTAGGCGCGGTATACCAGGAAGAGAGCGGTGTCGCCTTGGTCTCCTGCTCCCTCGCCTCAGAGACTGGGAACTTTACCTTTAGTTTCAGCGATCCGGCCGAGATCGTGGTCCCCATGAGCGAATTAGTCATCGATTATCTCGTTGTCACGGGCCGTCAGCTGTCCTTTGACGACGGCTCGGAGGCCTGCATGTTCGGCATTGCCCCAACGACTGGGACCAACGTGCTGGGCGATTCGTTCCTAAGAAGCGCGTACGTCGTGTTTGACCTGGAGAACAACGAAATCTCACTGGCCCAGAGCAACTTCAACGCTACCGGGACGGATATTGCTGAGATTGGGACGGGCGAGAACGCCGTACCCTCGGCGACGGACGCAAGTGGCCTTGTTGCTGCCGAGTCTGGTTTGCCTGCAGGGTCTGGAGCAGCAGCGATATTACCTTGCAGCTCGGCGCCGGTGCTGGTAGGCGTTGCTACGTTGCTCCTTGCGTTTGCGGGGTCGCTGGCCTGAGAGTTGACCTTGGTGTTTGATAGTTTTTGCTTCTTGTGTTTTTTGTTGTACGTGGGCACAATTCCGGATGGGCTTGCATGACGTGCATTGCGATGGCGTTTTGGACAGGAGTGTCTTTTGATGGGGCAGCATTATATGATTGAACGATGTTGGTGATTGACATACACTGTATAGAGGAGCTACCAGGAAGCACATAGAACGTATAAGATGACATTTATACATTGAAATGAACATCGTGATGGTTTTATGTTCACGCCGTCTTCAAAACACCGAAATAGTTGCCAGGGACTGGGACAGGATCTTGACCTGAATATGTTATCTTGTTGCAATACTAGTTCCAACTGGGAAAGAAGAGCGGTAAGATTGCAGCGCAGTAAGATTTGTCACTTTATAAGAAGAATAGCTACTCGCTGATGATTCTGTTGCAAAGGCCGTTGAGATCCTATGTAGTATCCGAGATGAAACGATCAACAGCTTCAGCATCTGAAGTCGGAAGGACAAAGTACTCAGCTGGTGCTGCAAGGGATTGCAGTTTGATTGTTGCGCCAAGAAGGTAATAAGGCTCCATCCCATCCTGTATCTTGATCGTGATTTTGATGTATGGAGGGATGTGCAGTCCCCAGATGCACTTGGCAGAAGTATATGTACCAGCAAATGCACTACCGCCAAGTCGAGTCGTGGTATCTTTAGCGTAACCGGCAAGGAGCATATCGTCTACTGTAATAATAAGGGGCTGCCATCGAGATGAGAGGCAGTTAGCAGGGCGGAGATTGGGTGCCTCTTGCTCGGCGGCCTGCGGATCGGCGGTCTCTTGCCTAGGCGGGTTAGAGCAGGTGGGCTCTTGCTTAGGAAGCATACAGTCTGACATCTTAATAATAAGTTAACTCTACTCTTTTTTATAACTCTTATACTATATTTAGAAAATAAAAAGACTATAAAAAAAAAAAACTCTTATAAATATTTATAAATACTCTTACTATACTTTAGTTATTTACTTAAAATTAATTTTAACTAAATTAATATTATTTATAAACCTTTTTTATCTTATTTTTACTCTTATATTATTACTACTATATATATAATAAGTATATTAAGTAAAATAAAAAAAATTAAGTAATATAAAATTAACTAAATTAAAGATTTATAAAGTAAATACTACTAGAGGAGAGAATCTTTACTTATATAATTAAGATATCTTAAGCTAGTAAGTAAGATAGTAAGATAATAAATTAATAATTTCTTTATTTATTTTAGAGAAGGTTTTTCTCTTATATAAGAGAAAGTCTTAAAGTACTTTTTAGTTACTTTTTAGGAAATCTTTAAATAAGTCTTAGGATTTTCTTAAGACTATCTTAGGATTTTCTAAGATAATTCCCAGCCTAATTAGTAAGAGATTTCTCCTCTTATTATAGCTACTTCTTAGTAGCTCTCTTTAAGGTTATAACCTAAGCTGTTACTAGCTAGTAATAACTCTCTATCTAGCTTATTTTATAATAAATTCTTATAATAAGAGAAGGTATACTATTCTTAGTGTGTTTATATTAATTACAGCTAGGCTATTTCTTATACTAGTAGGAGTTTTCTTAATAGTTATATATAGAAATTTCTTAATCTAAAAGTGCTTATCTTATATTTACTATTATATATAAGGAAATATCTTAGCCTTATATAAGAGTTAGGGTAGTATGCCTAACCTTTAATAAAAAGTCCTAGCTATAAGGCTAAAAAGATTAAACAATTTGAGTAAGCTGTGTTACTTAATTATGTTACATAACAGGTTATAAGAGAGCTCTCTTAGCGAGCTCTTAGTGAGCTCTCTACTTAGCTGTACCCTTATAATTATCCCCCCCTCTTAATAGTACATCTTAGGCTGCTAGCTTATTAGTAGGTATAGTATAGCCTCTTCTGCTCTAGGTGTAGGCAGCCTCTTCTATACTATTATAAAGGGTTAGCCCCTATAAGGTTAGGAATATAGCGATCTTATCATACCTGTATATATATGTGTGTTAAAGGGTAGCCTAGCTTTTAGGCCTAAGATAACTACTGCTGTTAACCCTTAAGGCTTTAGTTGTAGTAGGCAACTATATATGCTTATTCTTATAAGCTTAGCGCTTATTACGGTTATAAGAATCTTTTTTCTATAGTTAGGCTTATACTAGGACTTAAATGTATAACCTTCTGTATAGTACTAAACCTAATATATACTTAAATAATTATAAGAGTTAGAGCAGTATATCTAACCTTTAATAGAAAGTCCTAGCTATAAGGCTAAAAAGATTAAATAATTTAAGTAAGCTGTGTTACTTAATTATACTATATAATAGGTTATAAGAGAGCTCTCTTAGTAAGCTCTTAGTAAGCTCTCTGCTTAGCTATACTCTTACATCTTATTAGGCTTCTTATTTATTATACTCTCTCTGCCTATTTAGTTTATTAAGAATTTCTTAAATATATTATTAGTTATACTCTTATACTCTTCTCTTATAAGCTTTTTTAAATTTATAACTATAATAAGTATACTATACTTCTTAGTGTTAGTAAAAACAGGTTAGTAAAGTTAGTATTTACTAATCTTAATAGTGTAAAGTACTATTAGAAGGCTAATAGCTTATATATTATATTTAGTATTAGTAAGAGTAATAAGAGTAAGTCTTCTAACTATATTTTACTTACTCTTCTTATAAAACTATAATACTATTTTAATAACTTTAGTAGTAGTCTCTAAGTTAGAAAAAAACTCTTATTATACTATTTAGTTAGCTAACTTAGTTATATTATTATTAAGAAAGCTAACTACTTATAGTATATTATTAAGATAAATTATTAATTTTAGAGATATTTTTACTATTTATACTATTTAGTATAAAAAACAGTCTAGTTATATTATTTTATAGTAAACCTAATAATATTTAGTAAAATACTTAGCTATATTAAGATTAAGAAACTAAATAACTTAGTTAGCTATCTAGATATATTACACTAAGGTGATTTCTTTTTTATATTAGACTATAGCTTTTAGGATAATAAGTATATTATTATATAAAGTAGTAATCTTAAGTTATATACTTATTATTACTTATTATAAAATTATAGCTATACTATTATTAATAGCTGCTAAGAGTGTATTAGTAGTACTATACTTAGCAAGAGTGATAATATTTTATAATATAAATAGATTTTTATTATTATTTTCTTAGAGGGTTATAGTCTTAGCTAGAGCTATTATTAAAAGCTAGTATTTTAGCTTATAAGTTAAAATACTTAAAATAAGATTAGTAAAATAAGTATATTTAAGTAATAAGCTAATAAGAGTGTTAATCTATTACTAAATATTAAGCTATAATTAGTATACTAAGTTAATATAAGTATAGCTATTTACTAATCTTCTAATCTTATTAAGAGTTTTTTAAGCTTTATTAATTAGGGCAGGTAGCTACTAAGAGGTTACCTTAGTAATTTACTTAAGTATCTTAGTAAAAATTATAAAAACCTTAATTTTCCTAATAATAAATATAGTTAGCTTATAAATATTAGTTTATATTAGCCTAGTTATATTATTAAAGCTTATAATAAAAGTGTAAGCACTTTCTGCTAAAAAAAAGCTACTATCTTAATACTACTTGTTTTATTCTTATATCTAGTATAATATCTTATATAGTAGTATACTTAGTTTACTAGCTGTCTTACTTTTAGCTTTACTTATAACTTTACTTATAGCTTTATTTAAAGTTTTATATTAGTTATAGTTTAAGTTATTATAATAATATATTTAGTTTTATTAGTTAATAAACCTAGTATTAAAGTTATAGCTTTTAGTTTATATAAGCTAGTAAAAATATCTATAGTATTATAAAAAGGTTTTAATTTAAATATAGTATTAGTTAGAGCTTTTAGCTGTTTTAAAGTTATACTTGTTACTATATAACTAGATAGCTTAATAATAACTTTTATACTAAAAATAAGAGAGATATTAGATAAGTTAGTTTTTAAACAGCTAGTATAGCTTTTAGTCTTTAAATAGAAATATATTACTTAATAAGAGAACTTAAAATAGTACTTATTCTTCTTATTTAGTATTATAAGATATCTCTTATATATTAGTAGTATAAGATTATAGCTTTCTTCTCTAAGAAGTAAAAGTAGTAGTATATAAAAGGAAAATAATAATAAAAGAAATAGTATACTAAGTTATAAAGTGTTAATTTCTTACTTATATATCTTACTAGTAGCTAGTAACAGCTGTTAATAGTGTTTTTAGTAAGATAGTAGTAAATATACTAAGCTATTACTCTAAGTGATTTACTATTATAACTTAGGATTTTCTAAATAAGACTCTTTTTAGCTAGCACTCTTAATATTATAGTATTTTATAGTATAAGGTTTTTTTTTAGCTTTTTATACTTTTAGTATAAGGCCTTAATAGTATTATATATTTAGTTAGTTATATAATTCTTAGTCTGTTTTTTAACTAGTGTAGTTATTATTTATATAACTAGTTATAACTTATTATACTTATACTTTTATTTCTCTATAAGTTTTACTTTATATTACTTTCTTACCTAGTATTTTATAATAAGCTTATTACTTTTAATAGTGTTTTTTTCTAGCTAGAGGTTATAGTTACTTAGCTATTTTTTCTATATAATAAGATACTTTATTTTTAGTTTTTCTTTTTCTTACTTTTATATTTAAGATTTAATTACTTAATTAACTTTCTAGTGTTTATACTTATCTTTTTAGTTTTTTATCTTATAGTCTTTTATTAGGATAACTTTTAGTTATCTAATTAGTTTATTTACTAGCTTAAGTTAAGTAACTAATATTACTAGGTAGATATTAAGGTTATTTTTTATTTTAAGCTTATATACTAGGTTTTCTACTTGCTTAAGAATCTTATATAATTTAGTTTTTTTCTCTTTTAGTTTTTTTATATAGTTATTTACTACTATATATTCTTTCTTATAAAGTTTTAACTAGACTTAGTCTTTTAGTTTATATTTTACTAGTTAGTATTTCTAGTTATACTAGTGTTTTATAACTATTTATATAAAGGCTAAAAAGAGTTTAGCTTTATTATAAAAAATATCCTAATTAAAAGTGTTAGATTTATCTTTTAGCTATTATAGCTTATTATTTAAGTGCTACCTAGTAACTAGCTTACTTAGTAATATATTAATAGCTAATAAATATAAGTTATTTAAGCTAAACTAGAGAGAGATAAGAGCTAAAACTTAAATCTAGCTTAAAAAGTCACTAGTAAAATATTAAAAGGCTATTTTTACTATCTAATTTTATCTTTTTATAGTTTTATTAGTTTATAAATACTATACTATTAATATAAAAAGCTTAGTTTTAAATACTATTTATAAATCTTACTAGAATTTTAATATAAACTTTATATTTTAGTTAGATATAATACTATATAAGATTTCTTAGTTATATTATATTAGTTTTATAAATAGTACTTATACTTAGTTTTTAGTAGTATACTAATTGTTTTTTAGTATAAGTAGGTATATTTAATACTACTTATAAGTAATAGTTAGTAAGTAGTTAAAAAACTACTTTTTTAAGTTTAGCTATAGTATTTTTTTAGCTTTTATAACTAGCAGTCTTATAATAAAGTCTATTATAATTATATAAAATAAGATTAAAAGGCTTTAAATAAGTATTAGTTAGCTTAGTAGTTTCTAGTAGTTAGTAAGGTTTTTACTATATATATTATATTTATCTTATACTATTTAGATTTCTTAGTATAAGTTAGTTATTATAAAAAAACTTAATAAGTCTTATTAAAATTATACTTTCTTTAGGTAAAAGTTTTACTTATAGTTATTTTAAATAACTTTTTAGCTTATATTAATAAGTAAGTATAGCTATTAGTATTTATTATTCTCTTATAAGTAAATAAGTTTATTTTATTAGAAGAAGAGAAGCTTTAAGATCTTATTTTTTTTACTAAGCTATATTAAAATTACTACTTATTTTACTTTTTTAAGATACTAGTTAATAATTTCTTAGTGTAAACTAGTTTATATACTAGCTTTTATAAAGTAAAAAGTATAAGTAACTAGTTTCTCTTCTTTTTAAAAGTAGTTTAGTTTGTTTTTCTTAGTGCTATCTTATATATCTTTTTAGCTTAAAAGCCTTAAAAGTGTGTTTAATACTATATTAGTTAGTCTTAAAATATATTAGATATCTAATAAGTACTAGCTAAAGTATTATAAAACTAGAGTAAGATAATTATTATTCTATAAGGTGTTAGTAAAAGCTAACTTTTAGTAGACTAAGATATAAATAGTAAAATAGTTAGTAAGTATAATTACTTTATCTTTTTATATTAACTAGATTATTATTTAAGCTTTTTAGTATATTTAAACTAAGTATACTATTTTTATTTCTATTAGCTAGTAGTTTTTCTTAGTATTATATAAGACTTAGCTAAGATATATAATAAGATATATAACTATAAAATATAACTTATATAAAATACTTAGTTTTTACTTATTATAGTCTTAATCTGCCTTTAAAATATATTTTAACACTAGAATTTAAATTCTTATATATATATTACCTTAAGAATAATAGTGTATTAAGACTATAGTAATAGTACTAATATGCTTCTAATAGCTATTAATTTAACAGTATATAAACTTAACTAAAATTAGTATAACTCTTTTATAAAAATTAGCTAGTATATACTAAGTAAAAATAATAAACCTGTTATAAAACTAAGTAAAATACTAGTAAATAACTTAGAAAATAAAACATATAATATTATTATTAAAATTATTCTTATTATATCTCTTAAATAAGTTTAATATATTATCTAAACTTATATATTTATATATAAGTTATAAGCTTATATCTTATATAAGAAGAATACTATATATAACTATAAAACAGCTCTTAAAGACTAAATCACTATAAATATTACTATAACTCTTACTTTTATTATTAATACAGCTCTTATTATACCTTTAAATTAAAAAAGAGACTAACCCTCTTATATATTAATTATAATATAAAACTTAGTACTTTTAAACTAGAGAAATATAAAGTAAATAACTAAAAGTTATATTAAATATAATATATAAACCTTTTATAAACATTTAATAGTTACTCTTATTATACTTTAGTTATACTTTTAAAATCTATTTTAACCTAACTAACTTTTTTTATAGATTTTTTTTACTTTTTTTCTACTCTTATATTATTATTATATTATATATAATAAGCAGGCTAAATAAAATAAAAAATACTAAGATTATAAACTATCTTTTTCTTTCTCTTAAGAAAATTTTTTCACTATAAAACCTACTCTTACTATAAGCTAAGCTTAGTATAAAAATAACTTATAATTAATTTAAAAATCTTATTATTAAAACTAAATATAAACTTAAAGTAATTATCTTAAGAGCTACTTTTCTCTTAGTTTAAAAAATAGTAATAATCTTAGCTAATACTACTATAAGTTATACCTAATATATAAGTAGTAAGATTTTAATCTTATTATCTCTTATAGAAATAATTATAACTACTATTAAAAAAGTAGTATTAGCTACCTTTTAGAGAATACTTATTAAGACTTTAACTTAAGCTTAAGTTACTTATAATAAGAGAATACTTTTATCTCTAATAGTATTACTATTAAAAGTAATCCTCTTTTATCTTAGTAGAAAGATTATTATTAGGTCACTTAGTATAACTTCTAATATTATATCTTATATACTATTAGATATTATAATAATTATTAATTATACTTTTTTAAGAGGTTATCTCTTACTTATAATAGTCTTATATTATCTTCTTAGTAGAAATATTATAATTCTCTTTTATAAACTAATTATAAATCTTCTAAAGGATAATACTTAGATTTTTACTATTTTTAATATAAGTATATATTAAGTCTTAAAGTAGTTTATAATAGTTATTAAGAGAGTTTTAACTAGCTATATAAAAAGCTTATTTAAGAATCTTATAATAGATATCTAATAAGTAAATAGTATTAAGATATATATTATAANNGTTATATTATTAACTAAACTAATAGATATAAATAAACTTTATAATTAAAATATAATTATAACTATAAAGGTTTATTAGACTAAGTCTTATTTAAAAGAGATTTAACTTAAGTAGTACTTTAAGTGTTTTTACTTTAAATATATTATATAGTACTATTAGGAATAAGCTAAGTATAGCTACTATAAGAAGGCTTATTATATAAAAGATATAATATATTTTACTTTTACTAGTAAGATCCTTTTAGTATATTATAATTATAATAGCTTATACTTAGTATAATCTTATATATACTATATAATATAAAAAAAGTAAGAATAAGTAAAAAATACTTATATAAAAAGACTTATATAGTTTAGTATTCTAAGTAAGTAGNNAAGTAAGTAGTATAAATATATAGTATACTTACTATAAGATATAATAGTATTAGTACTAATACTAACTATAGTATTAAACTACTTTACTTAAAAAGAGCTTAAGTAGCTTTTAAAGTAATCTTAAGTTAGACTAGACTTAGATTTAGCCTTAGTAGTATTTAGGCTAATTAACTAATTTAAAAAGTAAATACTTTTAAAAGTTAGAGAAAATATACTAAGTAATAAGAATAACACTTAGAAAGATAAGAAAGATAAGTAGTATAAGTAACTTAAACTTATCTTAAAATTAAATAAGTTCTAATATATAATTTAAGCTAAGCCTTATAAGAAGTTATTAAAATAAGTATATAACTAGCTTTTCTTATAAAAGCTAACCTGCTTAAAACTTATACTATTATATATATATACTAAGCCTAACTTGCTTCTCTCTTAGGTAAGAGTAGTAAAAGGTTTTTTATCTTATAGCTTACTATTAAGTTTTTCCCTTTTATTATAAACTAGTCTAAGTTACTTAAAAGAAGGTTTAAATAACTTTAGAGTTAAAATAGTATATAAATAAATAAATAAATAAATATATTAAATATAAAGTTATAATTTAAATAAGAAATATATCTTTTAATATTAATAGCTAAACCCTAAAAGATACTATTAAGATAGTAAACTAAGCTTATAATAACTTTAGTATTATTATAGTAAGAAAGCTACTAAGTGGTAATACTATTCTTATATTTTATATAACAGATAAGATATAAGCTATTTATACTAAAGATTAGGTAACTAAAGCTTTTAGTAATAATATAACTCTCTCTCTCTTAATATTTATAGTAATAGTAAAAGAGATTTAACTTATATTTATCTTAAATAATACTAATAAGCTTATTAAAAAAGTTAATAAATCTAATTAACTAAAAATCCTTTAAGTTAAAAAGTAAAAGACTAGCTAACTTAGCTTTAATATAAAAATAAATCTTATTTTATATATTAGCTTTATTAAAAAGGCTAACTACTTATATAATAATAGCTTACTACTTAATATATAACTATATAATTATAAGCCTTTTAATAAGAGGCTTTAACCTACCTAATATTATAACTACTTTAAGTTTAAATACTTAGCTTAAAACTATAAATTAGCCTTAACTTATAAATATTATAAAAGTACTATATATACTAATAAAGAAAAATACCTAACTAAATATAAAAAGATTTTTTTAAATTATATTCTTTATAAGAGTAAACACTTAGCTTAAAACTATAACTATCTTATTATAGTTTTATACTAAGCTTATACTAAGAAAGAATACTTAAATAGACTTTTTTACTTTTAAGAATATATAGTAACTAAACTTTTAACTTAAAGGCTTTTACTCTTATTACTCTTACTATTAGCTTAGCTTATATAGTTTTTATTAAGAAAACCTAAAAAGCTTTTTAGCTTAATAAATAGATTATATATAGTATCTACTAGCTTAGTCTTAATATAAACCTAAGCTACTTATATACTATTCTCTCTTTTAATAATTATCTTAGCCTTATTATTATTATTATCCCTCTCTTAAACTACTAATTAATACTAGTATTATATTAAAATACTAATTATTAAACTACTCTTACTTATATTATATTATAAGCTTATAGTAAATATAATATAATTATACTTTTTAAGCTAAATAAGAACTTTAAGATAAGAGTTTTAGCTTACTTAAAATATTATAACTACTATATAGTTTACTATAGTAAGTATATAATAGTTTATATAAATAAATAGTATAAGCTTAAGTTATAAATATTATAGGTAGAAAAAAACTAGGTTAGTATTACCTTTATAAAAACCTAATACTAAATTATTACCTTATATAATACTCTAAATAGTAAAACTAACTTACTTATACTATAATCCATTACTAGTACTACTCTAAATAATTATATACTTTTTATAAGTAACTTTAACTTTTACTATCTGTTTTAAGACTATCATAACTACTTAGACTAAGA
>WPDH01000126.1:0-17155 GCA_019137255.1 Corinectria fuckeliana | reverse complement strand
ACCTTTATAGTTATAATTATATCTTAGTTATAAAGTTTATTTATATCTATTAGATTAGTTAATAATATAACTAGTAACTAGTAAGGTTTAGCTATATAGTAGCTTTATAATAGTTTTATAGTATATATCTTAATATTATTTACTTATTAGATATTTACTATAAGGTTCTTAAGTAAGCCTTTTATACAGCTAGTTAAAACTCTTTTAGTAACTATTATAAACTACTTTAAGACCTAATATATACTTATATTAAAAATAGTAAGAATCTAAGTATTATCTTTTAGGAGATTTATAATTAGTTTATAAAAAAAACTATAATATTCCTACTAAGAAGGTGATATAAAGCTACTATAAGTAAGAAGTAACCTCTTAAGAGGGTATAATTAATAATTATTATAATATCTAATAGTATATAAGATATAATATTAGAAGCTATACTAGGTGACCTAATAATAATCTTTTTACTAAGGTGAGAAGAGATTACTTTTAATAGTAGTACTATTAAAAATAAAAGTATTCTCTTATTATAAGTAACTTAAGCTTAAGTTAAGACCTTAATAGGTGTTTTCTAAAGGGCAGCTAATACTGCTTTTTTAATAGTAGTTATAATTATTTTTATAAGAGATAGTAAGATTAGGATCTTATTACTTATATATTAAGCACAGCTTATAATAGTATTAGCTAGAGTTATTACTATTCTCTAAACTAAGAGAAAAGTAGCTCTTAGGATAATTACTTTAAGTTTATATTTAGTCTTAATAATAAGATCTTTAAATTAATTACAGGTTGTTTTTATACTAGGCTTAGCTTATAGTAAGAGCAGGTTTTATAGTGAAAAATTTTTCTTAAGAGAAAAAAAAGAATAGTTTATAATCTTAATATCTTTTATTTTGCCTAGCCTGCTTATTATATATAATATAGTAATAATATAAGAGTAGAAAAAAAGTAAAAAAAGTTTATAAAGAAAGTTAGTTAGGTTAAAATAGATTTTAAAAGTATAACTAAAATATAGTAAAAGTAACTATTAAATATTTATAAAAGGTTTAGTTAATTCTAAAGAGCTTACTTACTAAGACCTTTATAAGGCTATTAGCTAATATATTTTTAAATAGTATATACTTTATAGTAATAGTCTTTTTCTTAGCTTTCTAATAAAGCTAGTAATTATATATATTAATATACTATAAGTTTAAGTATAGCTAGCTTAGTTACTTATTAATAAGACTAATTATTTATATATTATTATACTAAATTTATATATACTTAGTGTTTCTAAGCTTAAGTCTTAGCTTTATAAGAAGCTAGCTCTAAAATATACCTTTCTTAGTAGCTTATAATAAAGCTAAAAGCTTTATCTTAGTTATTAAGATTCTTATTATAGCCTGCTTATTTACTCTCTATCTTATAACTTCTCTAAACAGCTTTATAATATATACTTATAAGCTCTTTTAATCACTTAAGTTATTAGTAAAAAAGGTATTACTAGCTATAATAAAGTTATTTTTACCTTTTAGCTAGAGAGCTAAAATATAAGTCTTCTTAAGATATAAGAGAGTTTAATTAACAGCTTTATAGTATATTAGTCTAAGGTTTTAGCTGTATTATAATAGCTATAAGATTATAAAAGTAATATTAGGGCGTGTAATTACTACTATATATAAGATTAAGCTTATCTTTTATTAGTAACTTTAGATCTTTATAGCTAATACTTAGCCTTAATATACTTATAGCTTAATTTTTATTATTAAGATATAAGCTGTGCTTTTACTATTTAGTATAGTTATTAGATTAGTAATCTTAAGTGTATATTAAGATTATAATAGCTAGATTAGCTTCTTCTTTTTATCTTAATAAACTATAATCTTAAGAAACTACTAAAAGTTATACTTACTTATTATTATATATTATACTTAAAGCTTATATATTAGCTATATTACAGCTTTTATTAAGTGCTATTAAAATACTAAGATAATATTATCTATATAGTAAAAGATAATAATCCTATTCTTAATTATATAGTAAGACTTATAAGAAACTATCTTAAACTTTATTTCTTTTAGGGCTCTTTTAAGCTCTTTCTACTAAAGAAAAGGTAATTCTCTAAGCTTATAAAATATCTTATTTATAAGCAGGATCTTTTCTGCCTTTTTATACCCTAGTAGTATCTTTATATATACTTTTTATTTAAGAGTTATATTTATAAATATATTAATAGTATTATACTTTATAAGCTTAAGGTTAAAACATATTATAATAGCTATAAGAGTTTAAAAAGATCTCTTAGTAAAAGTTAATATATATATCTTTTATAATCTTATAGCTTATTAATCACTATATATAACTAGCTATATCTTACATTTTATAAAATAGCTATTCTTATTAGTCTTATAAGTATATACTTATATATAATTAAAAATCTACTTACTATTAGCTTGTTTTTTAGCTATCTTAGTTTATAAGCTTATCTTAGTATAACTTTAGAGGTATGTTTTTTTTACCTTAAGAAACAGCTTTCTTAGAGGGTGTTTTAGTATCTTACTATTATAATAAGATAGTAAAAAAAGGTCTTTTTAGTATATATAGTCCTAAAGATTAGGCTGGCTTATTAGCTGCTATAATAAATAATATAATTTAGCTTAGTTAACTTTTTTTTCTTAGAATATACTTATAAGAGTAACTAAGTAACTTATTATAAAAGTAGCTTACTAAAATAACTTTTTTCTAGTTATATAAGTGCTTTTTTTACTTTTTAGAAACAGCCTTTTTA
Source organism: Corinectria fuckeliana (assembly GCA_019137255.1). Classification (NCBI taxonomy): domain Eukaryota; kingdom Fungi; phylum Ascomycota; class Sordariomycetes; order Hypocreales; family Nectriaceae; genus Corinectria; species Corinectria fuckeliana. The sequence continues at coordinate 14,388 of WPDH01000126.1, read as the reverse complement.
AGCTTTTTACCTTTATAATTATCTTTATAAATAACTTTACTAATAAAAACTCTTATAAAGTTAGATATAAAGCCTTAAGATATTTATCTGTTTTATTTTTTACTTTATTATCTTATATTTCTCTTATAAGGTCTTAGCTGTTATCTAAGCTGTTAATAGTATATATATTATTATTTTTATAAAAAGAGGTTAAAAAGTTATTACTAGTTTTTTCTTTTTAGCTTAGCTTATATTAGAGTTTAGTCTTTTTAATTTAAGTGAGTAGGTTAGTAATTTTCTTAGTTTTAATATATAAAAAGTTATTTTTAAGCTTATTTAAGCTTTTTAAGAAGGTTTTTTTTTTATTAAAAATAATATTTCTTATAGTAATAACCTTATTAAGAAGAGAGTTTTAAATCTTATAAATATTTATAAACTAATACCTAATAAGATACTTAATAAATACTTTTAAGTTAAGCTTATAAAGGTGTTATATCTTCTTTTAGGCTACTATAGTTATTATATATATCTTATAACTATAAACTTATAAGTACTTTAAGTATAAGCTATAGTTCTTAATAATAATACTATCTTTATAAGTAATAAAAATATAAAATTAATTATAAGAAGACTTTTAGTTAAATATATAATAGAAAAGCTAGTTATATAAATAGATTACTATACTATAAATCTTATACTAAAGCTTCTTAAAAAGTTTTACTTTTTACCTTATAATATAAGTCTTAGTTTTTATTACTTCTTCTAATCTTTTTACTCTCTTATTTTAATCTTAAGTATTAGTTACTAATAGCTTAATTAAAATGCTCTTTTTCTTAAGTATTATACTTACTACCTTTTTCACCTTAGTAATTTTATTATTACACTTAAAGATTTATAGTATAATATAATACTAGGCTTTATAAGATATTAGAAATATATTAAAAGTATTAATAAGATACTTTACTATATAATTTTAAAGGTATATTTTCTAAATATAGCTAGACTAGTAATTTATAAAGAGTATAAGACTATTAAAGCTCTTAGTATTAAGTATTAGATATATAAAGTTAATAATATAAAATTAACTAAATTAAAGATTTATAAAGTAAATACTACTAAGAGAGAGATTTCTTACTTATATAATTAAGATACTTTAAGCTAGTAAGTAAAATAGTAAGATAATAGATTAATACCTTTTCTAGCTATTCTAAAAAAAGTCTTCTCTTATATAAGAGAAGTTTTAAAACACTCTTAGAGAACTTCCTAAGAGTATTTAAGAACCTTCTTTTAGCCTTTCTTAAAACTGCTCTAAGATTTCTTAAAGCTCTCTTAAGACTAATTAGTAGAAAATCCCCTCTCTTATTATAACTACTTCTTAATAGCTTTTTTCTAAATTATAACTATTTAGCTACTAGCTTATTTTATAATAAATTCTTATAATAAAAGAAAAGTATACTATTTTTAGTATATTTATATTAATTATAGTTTATACTATTTCTTATACTAGTAGAAGCTTTATTAATAGTTATATATAGAAATTTTCTTAATCTAAAAGTGCTTACCTTATATTACTATTATATATAAGAAGGTATTATAGTCTTACTAAGCTCTTATCTTACTATAACTTCTCTTTTCCTGCCTGTTTATTTTACTAGAAACTACTTATATATATTACTTTTAATACTCTTATATTTCTCTTTTATAAGTTTCTCTAAGTTTATAACTATAAGAGCTATATTATGTTTTTTAATACTATTAAGAATAAGTTAGTAAAGTTTATATTTACTAGTCTTAGTAACTTAAAAAGCTATTAAAATACTAGTAGCTTATATACTATATTTAGCTTTAGCTAAAGTAATAAGAGTTAGCCTTCTTATTATATACTAATTTTTCTTCTTATAAAACTATAATACTATCTTAATAATATTAGTAATAGTATTTAGCTTAGTAAAAAAGTCCTATTATATTATTTACTTAGCTAGTTTTACTATATTATTATTAGATAAGTTAATTACTTATAAGACTTTATCTATATAAATTACTAACTTTAAGAATATTCTTACTATTTATACTATTTATTATAAGAAGTAATTATTAGAGTTTACTAGCTTTAACTAGTATTATAAAATCCTAGGAAAATCCTAGTATATATTAGTATATAGTACTATTAGTACTATACTAACACTATATAAAGACTTTCTTATATTTCTATTAGCTATTATTAAATTACTACTATCTGCTGGTTTTTTAACTTATACTATAGTTTAAATAAACTCTAAAAGATTTACTACTAAAACTGTAATTACAGTGTAATATTATATCTGACTAATCTAAGATTTTAGTATAATATTTATTATCACTTTAGCTATAAATTAAGCTATTATACAACCTATTTAGACTGCTAAGAGACTAGAAATTTATCTATAAAAAGAGAGTGATTTCCACTTATATCTAAATATAAAGTAAACACTTAAGCACTTAGATTTTAACTAATTATCTTATAAAATATATTAATTTAACCCACTTTTTCTCCTCTACTTAATAAGCTATTTATTAGTTATTAAGACTTACTTTAAAACTCTTTAATTACTTAAAACCTTTAAAAGCTTTATAGCTATTTATTTTAAGAAATTTAACTTTTTTATATAGCTTATAATATTATACCTAATAGTAATTAGGCTATATTATTTTATAGTAGACTTAGTGATATCTAGTAAAATACTCTATTATATTAAAGTTAAGAAACTAAACTACTTAGTTTACCACTTAAATATATTATACTAAGATAGTCTCTCTCTTATATTAAAGTATAGCTTTTAGGATAATAAGTATATTATTATATAAAGTAGTAGTTTCTAAGTGTGTACTTAATACTACTTATTATAAGGTTATAATTATACTATTATTTATAGCTACTAAGAGAGTATTAGTAGTACTATATTTAGTAGGAGTAATAATATTTTAGGATATAAATAGGTTTTTATTATAATTTTCTTAGAGTGTTATAGTTTTAGCTAAGGTTATTATAAAAAGCTAGTAGTTAAGTTTATAAGATAGTATTTTTAGAGTAGGGTTTATAAAGTAGGTATACTTTAAAAATAAACTAATAAGAGTGTTAATTTCCTGCTAAATATTAAGCTACAGTTAGTAAGCTAGGTTAATATAAGTATAGCTATTTATAAATCTTTTAATCTTATTAAAAGCTTTTTAAGCTTAGTTAATAAGAGTAGATAGCTACTAAAAGCTAGCTTTAGTTATCTACTTTAGAATTTTAGTAAGAATTATAAATATTTTAATCTTTCTAATAATTAATATAGTTAGTTTATAAATATTAGTTTATATTAGCCTAGTTATATTATTAAAGCTTATAATAAAAGTGTAAGAACTTCTTACTAAAAGAGTATTATTATCTTAAAACTGCCTGTTTTATTCTTAAAGCTAGTATAGTATATTATATAGTAATATACTTAGTATACTTTTAGCTTTACTTAAGGTTTTAAGTTACTTATAGTTTAAGTTATTATAGTAATATATTTAGTTCTTTTAGTTAATAAACTTATTATTAAAGTTAAAGCTTTTAGATTATATAAGATAGTAAAAGTGCTTATAATAGTCTAAGTAGGTTTTAACCTAAATATAATATTAGTAAAAGCTCTTAGCTACTTAGAGTTTTTACTTATTACTATATAGCTTAATAGCTTATTAGTAATTTTTATAATTAAGATAAGAGAGTTATTATAAAAGTTAACTCTTAAAAAGAATATATAACTGTTAATTTTTAAATAAAAATATATTACTTAATAAAGTAATATTAAATAGCACTTATTTCTCTTACTTAAGGTTATTAGGTATTTCTTATATACTAATAGTAAAAAGCTATAATATTTTCTCTAAGAAGTGAAAGTAGTAATATATAAGAGAAAGAAAAATAAAAATAAAAAAAATAATATATAAGGTGTTAATTACTTTAACTATATATTTTACTATTAGCTAGTAATAGTTACTAGCTATATTTATAGTAATATAATAATAAATATAATAAGCTATTACCTTAAGTGATTTACTATTATATCTTAAGAGTTTTCTAGTAGAGCTCTTTTAGTTAGCTCTAGTAATACTATAATTTCTATAGTATTAAGTTCTTTCTTAGCCTTTTATATTTATAATATAAGATTTTAATAGTATTTAGTACTTAGTTAACTACTTTAGACTTTACTTGTTTTTTAGCTAGTATATTAGTTATTTAAGTAGTTAGCTACTTATTCTTATTATATTTCTGTTTTTATTTTTTAGTAAGTTTCTTTTTATATTATTTTCTTACTTTAAATTTTATAATAAGCTTATTACTTTTAATAGTATTCTCTTTTAGCTAAAGGTTATAATTACTTAACTATCTTTTTTATATAATAAGATATTTAGTTTTTAGCTTGCTTTTTTCTTACTTTTAAGTGTGAGATCTAATTATATAATTAACTTTTTAGTGCTTATATTTATCTTTTTAGTTTTCTTTCTTATAATCTTTTATTAGAATTACTTCTAGCTATTTAGCTAGTTTTTTAGCTAATTTAAGTTAAGTAACTAATATTACTAAGTAGATATTAAGATTATCTTTTATTTTAAGCTAGTATACTAGATTTTCTACCTGTTTTAAAATCTTATATAGTTTTGTCTTTTTTTTTTTTAGTTTCTCTACCTAGTTATTTACTACTATATATCTTTTTTTATAAAGCTCTAGCTAAACTTAGTCTTTTAGCTTATATTTAACTAGCTAGTATTTCTAATTATACTAGTGTTTTATAACTACTTATATAAATATAAGAGAGAGTTTAGTCTTATTATAAAAAATATCTTAATTAAAGGTATTAATCTTATCTTTTAGCTATTAAAGCTTATTATTTAAGTGTTAGCTAGTAACTAGCTTACTTAGAAATATATTAATAGTAAATAAGTATAAGTTATTTAAGCTAAACTAAAAAAGAATTAAGACTATAACTTATAGCTAGCTTAAAAAGTTACTAGTAAAGTATTATAAGGTGATTTTTACTACCTAGTTATATCTTTTTATAATACTATTTATCTATAAATACTATACTATTAATATAAGAAGCTTAGTTTTAAATACTACTTATAAGTCTTACTAAAAGTTAAATATAAACTTAGTATTTTAGTTAAATATAATACTATATAAAATATCTTAGTTATATTATATTAGCTTTATAAATAGTGCTTATATCTAGTTTTTAATAGTATACTAGTTATTTTCTAGTATAAGTAAGTATATTTAGTATTATTTATAAGTAATAATTAGTAAGTAGTTAAAAAACTACTTATCTAAGTTTAACTAAGATATTTTTTTAGCTTTTACAATTAGTAATCTTATAATAAAGTTTATTATAATTATATAAAAAGAAATTAAAAGGCTTTAAATTAAGATAAGCTATTCTAATAGTTTTTTATAGTTTATAAAGTTTCTACTATATATATTATATTTATCTTATACTACTTAGATTTCTCACTTTAGGTTTAGTATTATAAAAAAGCTAAATAAGTCTTATTATAATTATACCTTTTTTAAGTAAAAGTTCTACTTATAGTTATTTTAGATAACCTTTTAGCCTGCTTTTATTAGCAGGTATAACTATTATTACTTACTATACTTATATAAGTAAATTAATTTATTCTATTAGAAAAATAAGAGCTTTAAGATCTTGTTTTTCTTATTAAGCTATACTAGAATTATTACTTATTTTAGCTCTTTTAGATACTAGTTAAGAATTTCCTAGTGTAAAGTAGTTTATATACTAGCTTTTATAAAGTAAAAAGTATAAGTAACTAGTTTTTTACCTTTCTAAAAGTAGTTAAGCTCTTTTTTCTTAGCTTTATTATACCTTTTCTTTTAGCTTAATAGCCTAAATAGTATTTTAAGTATAATATTAGTAAGTTTTAAAATATACTATATATCTAATAGGTACTAGCTTAAGTATTATAAGGTAAGAGTAAAACAGTTATTATTTCTTAGTATACTAATAAATACTAATTTTTAACAGACTAAAGTGTAAATAGTAAAGTAATTAGTAAGTATAATTATCTTATCTTTTTAAGTTAACTAGATTATTATTTAAGCTTTTTAGTATATTTAAACTAAGTATATTATTTTTATTTCTATTAGCTAGTAGTTCTTTTTAGCATTTTATAAAGCTTAGCTAAGATATATAATAAGTTAAATAACTATAAATAAAATCTTACTAATTTAGTTCTAAGTGTATATAAGGTCTAAGTAGTATATTATACCTTTTATATCTTATTTTTTTAATATATTTAGCTGTATAAAAAGTTTTATATTTAAGTTAAAGTAATAAAATAATTTTATATTAGCTAGTTTATTTATAATTTTATAAAAACTATTAATTTTCTTTAGGGTTTTTATAAACTTAGCTTTTATTATATAGCTAGCCTGTTCTTAGCTAGTTATTATCTTATCTAATTCTTATCTTTTAGTAAGTATATTAGTCTTTTTAGCTTATAGTAGTTTAATTATTCTAGTAAACCTTAGAATTAAATATTAAAGCTATCTAACTATACTAATCTATTTCTTAAGCTATTATAAGTTAGTTAGAAACTTAATATTTCTTAAAGCTATTACCTACTCTTAAGTGTTAAAAAGACCTAGTTTATCTACTTAAAATCCTAGTAGTTAAATAGAAAAATACCTTAAAAAGGCTTTCTTAGCTAAGAGAGTAATATTCTTTTTTTAAAACAGTTAGAAGATAGTATATAAGTACCTTAAATATTTTATATTATTATCTAAGAAGATAATAATATTATTAATAAATACTATAGTAAAAGCTTAGTATAGTTAGAGTAATTAGTTTATAAAGTGTTAAATATATACTAAAAAGTTCTTAAATCTTATTAGAGCTATCTTAAATTATTTTAATTCTTAATAGTTAATTACTATAAAGTGATCTTAGTGTTTAAAGTATATTAAAAACTAGTAAAAAAATAACTAGGTATTAATAATACTAATATGTTATTTCTCTTAGAGTTTACTAAGAATATTCTCTTATAAGAGTATTAAGTAAGTATTTAAAATTATTATATTATTTAAGGCTTATAAGTTTACTACTATATATTTTTTCTTTTTACTAGCTACTATTTACTATATTATAAAGATAAGACTTATAAATAGTATTAGTTTTATAACTTACTTTATTTGTTTTTAGTTATATAGTTAGTTAAATATAGTATTTAAAAAGTCTTTTTTTTTTTTAGTAGGTAAGGTTATAATTCTAGTTTTTATTAGTACTAGTTGTTTACTAAGAGTACTTTTATATACTTATACTTAGGTATTATTATTTCCTCTTAGTTAGCTTAAATACTAGTGTATTTTTATATAAGACTTTAAACTTATTATATAAAGCTAGTTTAGTTATTATAAATTCTTACTTTTTTTACTATTTTAACTTTTAAAAGAGTTTTATCTTTAGATATACTTAGTTTAGTATTTAAGTTTAAACTAGTATTTTAAAACCTTATACTAAGTTTCTAGTTAGGTTTATTATTAGTTAAAGTTATAGCTTTTTAAGTTAAGTGTTTAAGCTTATAAGTTATTAGTATTATATCTTTATATTTAGTAAGTAGGTTACTCTAGTTAGCTTTTTTAATAGAGTTTTTATTCTTAACTAGTTTAAAAATCTCTAGTTATTAGTTTTTTTAGATTATTAGTAGCTTTTACTTATTATTTATTATAAAGACTGTCTTAAGCTGTCTTATAATAGCTCTAATAATATCTTAACTTTATAAGTTAAAAAAAAAGTCTTAGTCTCTTAAGACACCTAGTATGCTTACTTATACTGTTTTACTACTTTTAGAAGGGATTATAATATATATATCACTTTTTACTAGATATTTATAAGATTTTATATAAGTATATACTAAGATAAGTAAGTATAGCCTATTAGTTATACTTACTTACACTTTCTACTAGGTATTAATAATATTAACCTTATAGGTAGTATTAAATTCTTAGCCTAAAAGTAGTCTTACTAATAGTTCTAATATAACTTAAGCTCTAATATAAACCTTTACTACTATATGTTTTCTTACTTAGTAGTTTAGTAAGTATACTATAAATATTATTTATTTTTCTGTTTTATTTTAGCTTATACTACTAAGCTTAGCTTAATATTCTCTAGTAAAAGTTATATTTAAAAAAAACTAAAATATCTTTTAGCTAACTACTAAGTATATTATACTTATATCTATATAAATCTCTTATTACTTAGTTTTAGTTAGAGTGGCTTTTACTTATACTTATATATAGTTATACTTTAAGAGATATTATAAGTTTAGTTTCTCCTCTTATAGTATATACTTAATAATAGTAAAAATCTACTTAAGTTTATAAGTAAGATAAACTTAGTCTTATAGTAAAACTAAATAGTAGTTACTAATATTTAAGATAAATTTTTTAGTATTATTTTAGCTTTTTATAGTTTTTTAGATAAATTTATATATCTTAAGTGTATTATATAAGAATTCTAAGTAGTCTTATAGTTCTTTTATATTTATACTATATTCTTCTGTTATTATATAAGCTATTTTGTTTAGGTTTTAATATTCTTTTTTTATAAAAAAGGCTTATACTTATTCTTAAGAGATATAATACCTTTTAAGCTTATCTAGCTAGATATTATTAAATATATAAAATATCTAAGTGTTTATATTTTTACTATTAGGCTAACTAGAGTATATAATTATAAGGTAAAAAGCTAGTACTAAAAGTAAGGTTATATTTTAAGCTAAAGTCTTAGTAGTTATTATTATATTTCTTAATAGTAAGAGTAATATAAATCTTACCTAATTTTAGGTTAGTATTAAGCTAGTGTTTTATACTTTTAGAGAGGTAAGTAAAAGTATATATATATACTCTTATTAATAGTTATTTTATTATAAGGTAAAAGTCTTATTATTCTCTATTTATAGTATTATACTAGTTATATTACTATATAGTGCTTAAAGGTATATTATCTTAGGTTCTTAAGAGGTTATACTAGCTTAATTTCTTATTAGAGTATAGTATTTTCTTTTAAGAAGGTGGCTTTAACTTCTAGTAGTTACTTAGATATAAAAGTTTAGTATATAAAGCTTATTTACTTCTGCCTAGTTATTAATAAACTAGTAGAGTACTAAGTGGCTTATAACCTTTTAGAGATAAATATTAAGTTTATTAAATATAAGATTAGTAAGATAGTTAGATAAGTATTTAGCTGCTTATACTATATATTTAACTTTAGATATTTAGTTTTAAAAGTCTACTTAGTTAGTAATATCTTAGATAGTAAATATCTTTTTATCTAAAGTGTTTATTATAACTTTTAGCTAGGTTTTAAAGCAGGTTTAAATAAGATTAATCTATAAGTTAATTTCTTTATAACTACTTTAAAATACTACCTGTTAATTATTACTTAGGTTACTAGTATACTAGTCTAAGACTAGCTTAAAAAGTAGATAAAGTATATTTTAGACTAGTATTATTTTATAATCTAGTTCTTATACTATATATCTTTCTAAAGTGTTTATAAAGTAAGAAGTGCTTTTTTAAATAAGGTTTTTATTATTTAGTTTTATATTATTAAATAAGTTATTATATATATCTGCTAGCTAAAACTTTTTTACCTTTTTAAGTTAAAATTAAATATATAATATTAAGATAGTATTTAGCTAAGTTTAGCTAAGAAGGTTATATAAATTCTTTATAGTAATAAGAGTATCTTATATTAGTTAGTAGTTTAACAGCTCTTTTATACTTAAGGCTAATTCTATTAGTATTTTAACTGTTATTATTAGAGGTTACTAGTCTATTATTATAGGTTTTTTATCTTTAGTTAGCTAGAAGGTTATATTAAACTTAGTAGAAGCTAGTTTACCTTATAAATTAGTTATTAAGTAAAAAGTATCTTAGTATTACTAAAGGACTAAAAGTTATAATAAGTTTATTAGGTTAGTAGATTAAGATTTAAGTTTAAGTTTAATATCTTAAGTGTAAAGTCACTAAGTAAGGTTATTAATAGCTAGGTTACTTACTAGTTATTAAGTAAGAAGAGAAGGTTATAGTAAAATAAGAAAGGTCTTAAAAAGTGTTAAGCTAGTTATCTTAAAAAAGCTAGTAGGTAGTTTTTAGTTTTAGTATTATAAGAGATTATTTAGTAGTAATAGTAAAAGTTAATATTTTTACCTGTTTAAGTAGTAAAATAGTTTTTTATAGTTTTTAATCTGTTTTTTATTATTTAACTATTATATAATTTCTCTTTTAACTCTAATATATAAACTTATTTTTTAAGAGGTAAAAATTATAAGAGATTTAATTATCTTCTTAAGGTTAGGTTTATAGTAAAAATAAAAAAGAAAAAAATAGTTAAGTCTTAACTACTAGTATTATTCTAAAAGGTGTTATTCTTATATTTATATATTATTCTTCTAGTAGATTTATTTAAGTATCTTAAGAGAAAAATAGTATTAGTAGCTAAAAATCTCTTAGTATATTATAAGAAGTTTTTAACTAAGATATAAGTCTAAAACTATCTAAAAGGTATATAAATATAAGTAATATAATTACTACTATTTAATATAAAATTAACTAAATTAGGGATTTATAAAGTAAATACTACTAAAAGAGAGATTTTCTACTTATATAATTAAGATATCTTAAGCTAGTAAGTAAAATAGTAAGATAATAAATTAATACCTTCTCTAGTTATTTTAAAAAAGGTTTTCTCTTATATAAGAGAAGTCTTAAAGTATTCTTAGAGAACTCTCTAAGAGTATTTAAAAACCTTTTTTTAGCCTTTTTTAAGACTGTCTTAGGATTTTTTAGAGCTCTCTTAAGACTAATTAGTAGAAAATCCCCTCTCTTATTATAGTTACTTTTTAGTAGCTTCTTTTTAGATTATAGCTATTTAGCTACTAGCTTATTTTATAATAGTTAATAGTAATTTATTCTTTTAGGCTTTTATTATATACTTTTAAAGCTTAAAAGATTTAGTATATAATTTTTACTATTAGATAGTTATTATACTTAATAGTTAATAGTCTCTTAATCTTAGTGCTTATTAAGATATTAACTAGCTAGTTAAGAGTCTTAAGATTAAAATATTTTAATCTAAGATACTATTTTATACTATTTATCTTACTTATCTTTATATAATATAACTAGGCTAAAAAGGCTTAATACTATAATACTCTTATAAGACTATTATCTTTAAAAATATACTAATTATATTAATTAAGTAAGTTACTTATAACTTAATAGTACTAATTCTTAAAAGAGTTATTTTTTAGGTTTTAGTCTTACTAGATTTTATATTTTCTTAATTTTTATAGTAAGATAAGATTATAAGTAAAGCTCTTATAATATATTATATTATATAAGTAAAAGTATTATATTTCTTTTTAAAGTAATAAAAAGAGTTAAATAGTAATATTATTATAGCTAATAACTAAGACTTTTTATATACTAGTATATATATAGTTACTAAGGTTAGTCTTAATAAGATTTTTAAACTATATCTTATTATTAAAAATATATAAAGTAGCTTTTAAGTTAAAAATTACTAAGTTTTTTAATAAGTATAAAAAGCTTAAGAAAGCTATTTTTTTCTCTACTAAAAGTATAACTAAGACTTTTTTAACTTCTTATAAGAGTTATTCTTTCTTATTAGATAACTTTTTTATTATCTTAATCTTCTTTTTTAAATTAGAGTTTATAGTAAGATTATAGTTTATAGTCTTTTAGGTTTTTAGTCTCTTTTTAAACTATCTTAATAGGTTATCCTAAAAGATATAAAAGTATTTAGTAAGAGAGTAAAATTACTTATAAGCTAGGTATATTTTACTACTTAATCTCTTACTCTTATTATTTCTCTTTTTCTTATTTTTCTTCTTAGAAGGCTTATTATAAAGTATAAATTTATTAGATTTTAATTTCTTATAGTTAGCTAAAAAAGCTCTTTTTTACTTAACCTTTTAGTTACTCTTTTAGGCTCTTTTTAAACCTTATATAGTAAGCTATATTCTGTTAGTAATTATCTAATATATAAGAGTATTATTAGTAACTTTCTCTCTCTTTTTAGACTTTTAAATCTTAAGACTATTATTAAGAAAAGGCTTAGTAAGCTCCTCTAGCAGTTAGTACTATATAAGAACTAAGTTAGCTATAAGAAGCTTAAGAGTAATAGTATTATATATAATATATTTAAAGTTATCTACTTAAGTGTTTAAGTCTTTTAGAATTATTAGAGTAGTTTTAAAAAAAGCTCTTTATATACTAAGAGTAGTATTTTAAGCTATATAATAGTTAGTATTTATAGCCTTCTTTAAGGTAATATACTAGTCTTTTAAGCTACTATCTAAGTTATAGTTATATTCTTAAAAGCTCTTTTTAACTATATTTTTAACCTAGGCCTTAATAGTAGTAAGACTCTTAATCTGCTTTTTATATATATTATTATTAGTATTATACTAAGCTAAGATTATTCTTATATACTTAGTTTAAGTTTTACTTACTATAGTAGTTAAAGTAGAAAAGTCTACTAAGACTTTAAGAGGTAATAATATAATAAGTAGAAAGAGAGCTAGCAAATTAGTAACTTTAAGATTAATATAAGCCTAAAAGTGCTTAGTCTTAATCTTTATAATAAAATACTTATTTTAACTATACTAGTTAGCTAATCTATTTAGCCTAATCTTCTTATCTAATCTTCTAGTTATAAATAATATCTTAGTAGTTATTACTTAGGTTTTTATATAATATTTACTTTTATTAATAAAAGCTATAAGACTCTTAATTATTAGATATATAATACTTTATAAGTAGGTCTAATAGGCTAAATTTCAGGTGATTTAATTATAAGAAAGTAGATAATAATAATAAAGCTTAGTAATATAATTTAATTAATATAATAATTGCTAAAATTAGTATAGTTATAACTATATAGTCTTAATCTCTTATAGCCCTCTTATCTTAAGAGAATTCTTATCTTTTAGATTATTTAGGCTTTTAAGAAACTTATACTTATATTACTAATAGTGTAAATAAGCTTATATAACTTATACACCCCTAGTAGTATAACTATTATCTAGAATATAAGAGATTTATATAAAGTGTTAAAAAAAGCATATAATATCTCTTTTATATATATATATTATAGTATTTTCTTATATAATTAAATAGAGGGATAATTTATTATATTTATAGCTATTTAATATATATTATATAATCTCTTAGTAATATATTATATTAAACTAATATATTTCTTACTTACTTAGTTTCTACTTACTACAGCTCTAATCTGCCTTTAAAATATATTTTAACACTAAAATCTAAATTCTTATATATATATTACCCTAGGGATAATAGTATATTAGGACTGTAGTAATAGTGCTAATATACTTCTAATAGCTATTAATTTAGGGGTGTATAAACTTAACTAAAGTTAATATAACTCTCTTATAAGAATTAGCTAGTATATACTAAGTAAAAATAATAAACCTGCTATAAAACTAAGTAGAATACTAGTAGATAACCTAGAAAATAAAGTATATAATACTATTACTAGAATTATTCTTATTATATCTCTTAAATAAGTTTAGTATATTATCTAAACTTATATATTTATATATAAGGTGTAAGCTTATATCTTATATAAGAAGAATACTATATATAACTATAAAACAGCCCTTAAGGACTAAATTACTATAAATATTATTATAGCTTTTACCTTTATTATTAATACAGCTCTTACTATACTCTTAGATTATAAGAGAGGCTAACCCTTTTATATATTAATTATAATATAAAACTTAACACTTTTAAACCAGGGAAATATAAAGCAAATAACCTAAAGCTATATTAAATATAAAGTTATAATTTAAATAAGAAATACACCCTCTAATATTAACAGCTAAACCTTAAAAGATACTATTAAGATAGTAAACTAGGCTTATAGTAACTCTAGTATTATTATAATAAGAAAGCTATTAAGTAGTAATACTATTCTTATATTTTATATAGTAGATAAGATATAAGCTATTTATACTAAAGATTAGGTTATTAAAGCCTTTAGTAATAGTATAGTTCTCTCTCTCTTAATATTTATAGTAATAGTAAAAAGAATCTAACTTATATCTATCCTAAATAATACTAATAAGCTTATTAAAGAAATTAATAGATCTAATCAACTAAAAATCCTCTAAGTTAAAAAGTAAAAGACTAGCTAACTTAGCCTTAAAGTAAAGATAAATCTTATCTTATATATTAGCTTTATTAAAAAGGCTAACTACCTGTGTGATAATAGCTTACTGCTTAATATATAACTATATAATTATAAGCCTTTTAATAAGAGGCTCTAA
>WPDH01000125.1:26174-137321 GCA_019137255.1 Corinectria fuckeliana | reverse complement strand
ATTTGGTATGCTTGATAGTCAGATTGGTATGCTTTATATCACGTCCCAATAGAACCTGTCAAAACTGCCGAGACTGAAAGCGAAATCATCTTCCCCCCGTCGATTGGTGCAACATCTCAGCTGGGAGGTCAAAGTTTAAGGAACCCGTTTCAGCCCGAAGCGCCTTTAATTCGGACGAAACAAGGCCCCATTACAGAAGCAACGGGACAATTACCCAAAGGGGGCGAAGCCCGCCCAGACACGAGAGAGGGATCGACGGCATTGGTCAACGGTGCGTGCTACACACGACTTTTGGGTTTAAGTTAAGCATTGATGTTTGGGGAGTTTGTCGGTAAAAGCCGACGCTGCTATCAATCCGGGCGGCTTAGGTTCACTTGCAAGACCCGTGAGATTGGTTTGGAAGGACTAATCTAAGGCTTGACCTGACTTGGCTAGCTTGATCAAGTTGGATAAAAATAGAGCAGTACTACTATATACATAATACTCCGTAGTAAACGAAAAATCCAGAGCCGATCTCGTAGCTCACGATACGGCTACGACTACGACTAATTACAGCAAGGCCGAGGCTGGTTCACCCTGGGTCAGCGGCGACGGCACCGATGCGAACGGCAGTCGGTACGTTGAAATCAATTCAGTCGGATGTTGTTGTAGAACAAAACGGTATGCCGAGATGAGAACCACCATTCCAATGTGCCGGCCCGGCGTCAGGCCATCTACCCCGTGCCCAACTAGCCGGAGGAGGCTCAGTCGTAACATGTGCCACACAGCCCCATGACTTATTGGTCCGCTTGCCGCAAAAGTAGAGCTTCTCTAGCTTGGCAACCACGATAGACTTGACGGCCCAATCTAGGCGAAATTAGCCCATGCTTTCGCGATGGCCGTCGGCGTAGTGGACGAGCATCCCCATCACCGGACGATATACACAAGTGGTGTTGACGCAAGGATGAGTCTTAACCACGCCCAGCATGGAGCACGATGAGTAAAGCCATATTTCGTTGCTTTGCGTGTAAGGAGGTGTCGAGATGGACCGGGGCACCTCCGGCAGCGCATCTAGGATGCCTAGCATAACTGGCTTGCTCGTGGTAGGACGAGCAGAGCCTTGACTAAAAGCGATAGAGTTGATGCTGCGCTTTCTAGGAGTATCGTCAGGCTTATTAAAGTAGACTCGATATGGCTCGCACAGAAGTACAGTTACACATTGAAAATTGACATTTTCATGCCTGTATACATAGTAGCCCAAATAGGACGGTTCGCCCCCGGCTTGTAGACAGCTGGGATAAAAGTATTAGTATAAGCCCAGAGAGGAAGAAGACGACACCTCGTACTGTAATTCGGATAACCTGGGGGTCGATAGTTAAATGATTAGCCCGCCTACATATTTCAGTGAGATACTCGTTTTGGTTTATCAGCATATAAAAGCAAATATTAGAGTTTACATCCTCGTACAACCCCCTATCAGGCCTTTGACCTTGGTTGTGGGATACGATGGCCAGCACCTTCGCTCCATCGGTCGCTACAGAGTATCCAGTGGCTTCGGGAGAATCACAATTAAAGAAGCGCATCCTAAGCCTGACTAGGTCTTTCCGTGGTATTGTGAGTGTTAAGAGGTCGACCACAGAGGGAGGAACGGAACTGGGACTTGCCAGCCGATGCGAGATACTCTGGCTACAGGCTTTTCAAGGGTGCTCTGGAAGTCCCTAAATACTAGGCCCTGCTGCCGTATAAGAGTCGGAACCGCGCATTGATAGATACTATGTAATCATCACCTACGTTGGTCTTGACGGCGACAGCAGAAGGAATCGCCTCGCGGGGAATGTGTCTCCACCAAGCACCAGGGACGCAGGGAGACGAAGAAGACCCGACGGACCCCAACGTGACCCTCTGCCACGAACCGGTCCTTGCCTCCATCGTCGTCGTCCGGCCCTTGCGCCTCGGCTCGAGCTGGGAGCAAGAGGTGCGCCCGCTCGCTAGCGTCGGTTCCAGGTGTGTTCAGCAGACTTTGGACGTAGTACCGGCCGTCGACCTTGACGTAGGTCGCGTACACTGGCTGCGTCAGGTCGAGCACGGAATCGCCAACCGCATCATAGCGGTGCACCAGCTCCTCCGTGTTGGAAAGGGCGCATTCTTGGACCAGAGGCTCGGCAACCATCAGCCACAGCTCGTGGGGAAGCTCCCGGGGCCAGCCGGCGGCCAGTTGCTGCTGAAACTCGGATTCGCCTGAAGCGCGATTATCGCTCACAGCTATCTACCTACAGGGAGACGCGCGGGTCAGTAGTAGGCGAGGGCTGGCGGAGCGACGCCATACCTGCGTACACCAGCTCATTGTCGTTCAGCGCGAACTGGCACAGTCCGCGCCGGGCCTCTGTGATGCAGTAGGACGGCGCCGAGTCCCCCCCGTGTTCGCCATCTTCAACTGTGATTCTCTCTTCCATCAGCCTCGGTGCTGCGTAAAAGTCGCCAGGATGGCTAGGTAGGAGTTTGCGTGGGTCGATTTCTATGGATTTCTAGTAGGTAGGCCACTCTCTCAACCCATCGCGTCATCTCCGGCAATTACCCGGCACGTCATGACTGATCTCATGGAACACACCACCTCGTCTTTCTCCTCACCACAGTCCTCACAGGGAATCGCCAGGTCAACAAATCTGTGCGACAATGGCCCCCGACCGCTCCGACGACGTCGCAATCCACCAGCCTCTCCTCGCGGGGCAGACCGACGCCGACGTTGAAAGCGCCAGCAGCCCGTCTCACCGCGAGCATGGCACCTTCACGCGCAATCTAGGGGCCATCGAGGCGTTCGGCATCGTCATCAGCATCGTCATCGGCAGCGGCGTCTTCACCTCGCCGGGATCCATCGACACCAACGTCCCGTCTCCCGGCATCGCGCTGCTCATCTGGCTCGTCGGCGGCATCCTCGCCTGGACCGGAGCCAGCACCTTTGCCGAACTGGGCACGGCAATCCCGGGCGAAGGTTGTTATCCCATCCATCCCTGCTTAGTTCCGTCGGTCCCGGGCTCCAAGACTGACCGTCTGCAGGGGGTGTGCAGCCGTACCTTCGTCACATCTACGGCGATGTCTACGGCTTCTTGGCGGCGTGGACCTGGATTGTCGCCATCATGCCCGCGACGCTGGCCATCCTCAGCATCGTCTTCGTTGAGAGCGCGTACTCGGCTGCCGGGGTCATGGATGGAGCCGGCCACTTGTCGCACAAGCTGCTCTCCATCCTCGTCCTCGTCGTCATGAGCGTTGCAAACTCCATCAGCACCAAGGCCAGCACGCAGCTCAACTCTCTTTTCGTCCTTCTCAAGTTCACCAGCATCGCGGCCGTTGTCGTTGCCGCCATTGCCGTCGTCGGCCTCCAAGTCTCCAGCCCCGATCGAGACATCGGCGGCCGTGACTGGTTCACCAAGCATTGGTTTGCTTACCGCAAGAGCACTAACCCAGATGGCACCGAGACCGACTGGACGCAGCTGAGCCAGTGGGAGATATTTGGCCATTACTCGGCTGCCCTGTACGGCGCCTTGTGGGCTTACTCGGGCTGGGATAAGGTCGGTGAACCCAAGCCGTCGAGCATTGTATCCTGCTAATGCGCCGGTCAAGGCAATCTACGTATCTGCAGAGTTGTCGGAGCCCGCGCGACAGTTGCCCCTAGCAATCAACACGTCGATCCCCACAGCCATCATTTGCTTCCTGGCTGCCAATGCCGCCTACTACATCCTCCTGCCGTGGAATGTCGTGTCCACCACCGATAGCGTGGCAGTTGTAAGCACCCCCAAGCGTGATCCAAGGCCAAGGCAAATAACTCACCATTCTTCAGACAGCAATCACCCAGCTGCTGGGCCGAGGCTTTGGCATTGTGGCCGCCGTCCTCATCTGTTTGGTCGTCGCAGGCTCCCTCCTCGGCAACTCCTTCGTGGCCAGCCGCATGACAGTCGCTGCAGCAAACAGCGGCTGGATCCCGCGCGTCTTCACCCTCGTCGGCAGCTTCGGGCGAAAGACGAGCAACGAAGCGGATTCCTCCGAGACCACTTCCGACGCGCCCATCAACGCCATCGTCCTCTCCACTGTCCTCGCTTCCATCTACATCCTGTTTGGCAGCTTCCGGGCCCTGATCACCCTGAACGGTCTTGGAGAGTATTCTTTTTTCTTTTTGACCGTCCTCGGCGCTGTTCTTCTGCGCTACCGGGAACCGCATCTCAAGCGGCCCTACAAGCCGTTTATTCTTAACCACTTTCTCTTCCTCGCCGTCAGCGGCTTTGTCGTGGTTAGGGGTGCCGCGTTTGCGCCTTACCAAGCGCTTATTGTAGTTGTAATCTGGGTTCTGGGTCTGGGTTTTTACCAGGTGAGGAAGCGTCGTGTTGAGTGATCAACTGAAGAAGACGAGAGTCCCGAGATATCCACACACTTGGCCTATTAATCATTAGAATTCGTTTATACCTCACAGGGTACGGTTTAAATTGTACGAAGGGTGAGAATACGGAAGGGGAAGGGAGGTTAATGGAATCTCAGACGAATCGGCACAGTCTTTGTTAATCCAGGCATATAATATCTTACATAAAATACTGGCCTTCCGTTGAAAAGTCGGCCTTGAAAAGGCGGGGGGTTGTAAAGGAGTTAGCAAGACACCACGCATTATCACGCATCCAAACATTTAAGATCAAGGACAGCTCGATTGCTGTATCAACTGTTCTCACTTGGTGCAATAACAGGGTGCTTTGCGTGAGGCGGTTAAGACTCAGGCGCTACAGGATAAAGTTCGATTGTGACCAACCACCCTGTATCGTAACAGAGGCTCAAGATTTGGAAAACTTGGACAGTTCTTTGAGTAATCGACCAACAAAACCTTGCTGAATGGCGGAGTTCGGCTCGACTTGCCTCCTCAATCGGCTTTTCAACGCTTCTCATCGTCTAGCCTTGCGAAGCTAGAAAGCAGCGGCCTAGGCCGTTGAGGGATCGTTCAAGCGAGCTAGAATACCCGAACCACCAGGAGAACAGATACAGATTGCGGATTTCCTCTTAGACGGCTGGTGATGCTCAAGCCTCGTTTCCCTGAGTTGCCGTCGCAAACCTTCACTTTCCAATCAAGCTAAATGACCGTTCGCCCTACGTCAATCATGCATCTCTCACTTCACGCCGCTCGACCTCGAGATAGCTACCAGCCGACCTCAGCCCAGAGCGCTACCACAGACTAAGATGGCGTGATGTGAACTACCTCGAGCTGAAGCTGTGTATCCCGCCTCGCACATGCTGAACCAGATCATTGGGGCGGTTCTGCACACGCCTTATGACCAGTGGCTTCTGTCTTGCAACCGACAAAAAGATGCCAAAAGTGATCGAATATTGATTCGCAGATGCGGGGGAGTTGGCGGTGTCGCAATGGCGTGCGAAATTGCACCATCACCAACCCCCAACTACCGGGAGCTATGGTTCGCCCACTAAGCTCCTCGGGTAGCTCACTCAGTCCCAGCGACACTAACGTAGCAGTTCTTGCACACAAGGGTAATAGATAACGGCACGTTAATGCCGGGCCTCGGGGTGGGATGAAGTCGCCGTCGCCCACGGAGTCCATTATTCGTCGCTCCCACTCGGGTGTAAATCGGTGATGTGCTCGCTGGCAGACCTGACGAGTGCCCCATTCTGCCCAATAGGTTAGATCTTCGATTTAGTATAGTTTCATTCCCAAAGAAAGAAACCCAACCATCCTATAAGTTTGGACCCTGTCCCCGTCATCTGATATCATCGGATAGCAAGCAAGACATACACATAGACACAGACTGCCAGGACTGCCGACGACATGTCTGTGCAACCTGGAAGACGCTGGTATCACTGGTTCGCGCCAGAGGACGGCCCGGCAGAACGAAAGCTCATCCTGAAGCTCGACCTGCTCATTGTCCCCTATGCGTTCATCCTCTACTGGGTCAAGTATGTTGACCAGACCAACATCAGTAAGTCCAAAGCATCCGAGCAAGACTCTCCTTGCTAATGCTAACTCGCCCAGACAATGCCTACGTCTCTGGCATGTCGGAGGACCTGGGATTCAGCGGCAACCAGCTCGTGCAGTTCCAGACCGTCTTCGTCGTCGGGAACGTCGTCGGCCTGCTGCCTTTCATCTATCTCTTCCCCCGGGTGCCTATGCATTACCTAGTCCCGACTCTGGACCTCTTCTGGGGCATTTTCACCTTGCTGCAGTTTCGTGCGCAGAGCTTCGGCGAAATTGCGGCGTATAGGTTCATGGTTTCGCTATTCGAAGTGAGTTGAAAGCCTTCACCGACTTGGAGACTGCTAACCCTAAGAAACAGGCCTCGTACTTCCCCGGCGTGCACTTCGTGCTGGGATCGTGGTATCGCAGCGACGAAATCGGCCGCCGCGGTGGCTTCTTCTACATCGGCCTCACGCTCGGCACCTTGACAGCGAGTCTGTTACAAGGTGCGGCGACGGAATATCTCGACGGCATAAACGGCCTCGTGGGCTGGCGCTGGGCCTTCATAATCAACGCCGTCATCACACTGCCCCTCGCCTTTCTGGGCTACTTCATCTGGCCGGGGACGCCCGACAAGCCGAACCGGCTGTTTCTCAGCGAGGCCGAAATCGCCCTGGCCAAGAGTCGGCTGGAGCGGACGGGCTCCAAGGTGCAGAGCACGCCCTTCTCCCTGTCGCTCCTCCGCCGCGTCTTCACAAGCCGGCAGTTCTACCTGCTGGTCTTCTGGGACGTCCTCTTCTTCAACACCAGCTCCAACTCGGCCGCGTTCCTGCTCTGGATCAAGAGCTTGGCCCGCTACGACGTCACGACGATGAACCAGCTAGCGGCGATCAGCCCGGGCCTCGGCATCTTCTTCGTGCTCTTCATCAACTTCAGCGCCGACCTCTGGCTCGGCAGGCCAGGCGCCATCACGCTGGCGTCGGTCGTCAACTTCACCGGCCTGGTCATCCTGGCGACTTGGAACGTGCCGGAGGCGGCCAAGTGGTTTGCCTTCAGCGTGAGCTTCTCGTCCGTGGCCGTCTCGTCGGTCCTGTACGGCTGGGCAAACACGATTCTGAGACACAACAACGAAGAACGCGCGTTGACGCTGATCCTTATGACGGCAATTGCCACGTCGACTACCGCTTGGATCCCGCTGTTTACCTATCCCACAGTGGAGGCGCCGCGGTTCCCCCACGGTTATGTCTACTCGGCGGTTATGGTTGTGCTGCTTGTTTCGATGACCCAGGTCATTCGGGTCATCTTTGGCAACCATGGGTGAGTTGAAGTCTGCCATTAAAGTGAATTGTAAAACTAACTTCCATTCAGTGAGAAGTTCCGTCCGCCAAATTCGGTTTCGGCCATCGTTGAGGACGCCGAGTTCAGCGAGTCTGGGTCGCCTCGGGAGCACGAGACACGGAAAGGGTTCAGTGAGGCGTCGACGCAGGTCTAGATAGCGACGGCTTAATTGAGGCTTGAGAAGATGCTAGCAATCAGTGACTAGGACGTATACTGGCTTTGTCGCATTCAGCATTTAGGTCAGCTTAGCAATTTACATCAGCGTAGTGCGCGTAACCTTTGGCTATAACCGGAAATGCAATAGGCTTTGCCATGTTGGATCCTAAATCAGCAGTGCTTCGAAAAATGTTGTCTCGCCATGATACTCTAATATCCATCTGTCTTTAATGCAATGTCAACTCCAGGGCGCTGTCCTGAGCTACTTGACATGGTACTAAGCCCCCGTTCTCTTGATCTAGCTATGTAATGTTCAGTGTCGAATCAAGTTGATCCATAAAGCCGCCCCGAGATACCGGCCTGCTGTCATCTATTGTAACGGCCGGTTTAACGTACTCCAACTGACGATGACCAGCATAATCAACGTGGTATTGAAAGTATCGCTGGGGAGATCTCGTGGTTTTAGGGAAGGAAGACAACCATCACGACCTTTTTCAACCGCATAAACCAGCACCTTCAGTTGCCATGCGCTGCCGTTGCGGCTGCCATTCGACACCCCGCACGGCACATCATCCCGTTCCCTCCAATACGAAGCTATGAACATTGTAACTACTACTGACACTATCGTATTTCCAGCTGCAGCAAAAGGTGATGCGCACTACGCTGATGATGAGTGCTATTCTGGCCCAAATGCTAAATAGGACAGGCACATGGTCAACTGCCCACTTGTACAGCGAACACGATGAAGTCCGCGCGGTAGACGTTATTGAACTCGGCGTTGTGGATCTTCAGCGTCGAACATACTTGGTCGACGGGGTCGTCTCTATCGGCCGGTAGGACGGACAACATGTTATCTAAGCCAGGGGTTTATTACTGGCGTCTCGTGGCAATGTTGATAGGGAGCAGCTGCATCTTTGCAAGCCTTATTTTCAACCAGTACATGACCTCAGTCTTCCACTGGCCATCAGGTAGCGGAGTCTGAAGTTTCACAACGAGGATGAGATACTTTTGCGGCCGTAGCGCTTCAGTCCCAGGTAATCATCCTCCCCAGATAACAAAGTAGTCGACGTGTAGCCCAGTGTTCTCCTGTTTCAGCATTTCTACAAAGAATCTAAAGCCCTTAAGCTAAGCAAGCAAACAAACAGGTTGCTGCGGTGGCGTACTTGAGGTTCAAGTTGGACCCGACTATATCTTCTCGTCCCCTAGTCCACTGTGGATAGTCTTGCTGAAGGTGCATACAGCAAACGACAAGCATGATGTGATGCGCTGCATTCTGGCCCCCTTATAAAGTAGAGGAATGATGTCAAAGTCCTAGTGTGAGGGAGCGTCTCGGTCGCATATCAAAGACTAGGAGTCTGGCTTGCATAGAGAGAGAGACATACTGTCAAAAATATAGCCCACTGAGGCGAAAGCGGAATGAACACTCCGCTAATTCTCAGTGTAAACTGGGTTATATTTTCAATGCAACATTTGCCATAGGGGCATTCGTCCGTGCTGAAGTGCCTGCGCTTTACTAGGACCCGAAGACTGCGACTCGTTCTGCTGTGTTTTGAGCGCGATAAGCTAGTAGCGCCAGCATGTTATCAAGAGAGGCCTCCTTTCATGCTAAGATGTCTTGTCCGGCAATCACACATTGTTGTTCTCAACGTAGTCATTAAGCTTTACGAATCTCTGAAATTTGTACTTGAGGTCAAGCTTGAGAGATGTAGGCCTCCTCAGGAGCCGACTATCTAATTCTATCAACTTATAAGCCTGCCGTTGCTGCCGAACCAGAGCCTGATATACTTCCGCACTTAAATTCCAATATAGTCGCCTTTCAAGTGACGGTCTGTTTATTCCCTTTGCCGAAATTGAAAACAAAACTGATTTTGGTATATAGGTTCCTCGGGATTCTCTTATCAAGGTCACGCCTAGTTTTATGCTGACGAACAGGTACCGAAGATACAAGATTAATAAGCCCCGCATGTGTTCGATGTCGTGATTACCATCTACGTCTGTCGCCATCGCCTTTGTATATGTCAATTAGTAATTGTAAGCCCGACGGGATGTCGGTCTTGTATAAAAGTAGCCCATCTTCTGCAGCAGCTTCAGGAAGCATCTGTAAGACACAACAACTACGACAAGTCCATATAGCTATACGAATCACCGCCATGGCCAACTCAAAGTCGTTGCACCTCACTGCCTTTATGCGGCCAGTCAGCTTGCACACTGGCGCATGGCGATATCCCGGCTCATACCCAGACGCCAACTTCAACCTCGCCCACCTCAAGTCGTTCATCCAGACGCTAGAGGACGCCAAGTTCGACGCCTTCTTCATGGCCGACCACCTGGCCGTCCTGAATATGCCGACGGAGGCCTTGAAACGCAGCCATACCGTCACTTCCTTTGAGCCCTTCACCTTGCTGTCCGCGCTGTCCGTCGTGACCAGCAGGATTGGCCTTGCCGCGACGGCCTCGACGACATACGACGAGCCGTACCATATCGCCCGACGCTTCGCCTCGCTGGACCACCTCAGCGACGGACGAGCGGCCTGGAACATCGTCACCACGGGCAACCCCGAATCTTCCAAGAACTTCGGCCGTGACGAGCACCTGGAGCACAGCGAGCGATACAAGCGGGCTCGGGAGTTCTACGACGTCGTCACCGGACTCTGGGACAGCTTCGCCGACGACGCCTTCATCCGCGACCGAGAAAGCGGCGTCTTCTTCGACCCGGAGAAGCTCCACGTACTCGACCACAAGGGCGAATCGCTAAAGGTGAGAGGGCCGCTCAACATTGCGCGCCCCGTTCAAGGCTGGCCCGTCATCGTGCAGGCCGGGCAATCCGAGCCCGGGAAGCAGCTGGCCGCCGAGACAGCCGAGGCCGTCTTCTGCTCGCCCCGAGACCTGGAGGCTGCGAAAGCGCTGTACGCGGACATCAAGGACCGAGCCGTCGCCGCCGGACGGGATCGCGACCATCTCAAGATTCTGCCGGCTGCCCTGATTGTCATTGGCGACACCGTGCAGGACGCGCAAGACAAGCGCCTCAAGCTGGACAGCCTGGTGCACTACGACAGCGCCATTGCTTCGTTGTCAATCAACCTCGGCACCGATGCCTCCGGCTTCGACCCGGACGGCCCGCTCCCGAAGGACATCCCGGACACGAACGCCAGCAAGACAAGCCGGGCGGGAGTCTTGAAGCTCGCCGAGGAAGAGGGCCTAACTGTTCGGCAACTTGCGCAGCGGTTTGGGGGTTACTCCGGGCTCGCCTTTGTTGGCACGCCCGAGTCGGTGGCGGACGCGATGAATACATGGCTGGTTGAAGAGGCAGCAGACGGCTTCACTGTGGTTTTCCCTTTTCTTCCCCAAGGGCTTGATGATGTGGCTCACCGTTTGGTACCGGAGCTACAGCGCCGGGGCATTTTCCGCCGTGATTATGAGGGAACCACGCTGCGGGAGCATCTTGGGCTCCCTCGGCCAAAGAACCAGTTCTTTAAAGACTGAGGGTTGTTTTGCATAAAGAGCTTCAGAAATAAACAGTGAATAATCCCAACTGCATTTGGCTCAGAGTCATTTGACAAGCAAGATTTGTAGTGATTGCTATACGTCTTCATACACCCCTTTGCTTACACACATCCGAAAGGAAATCCAGTCCGGCATCCTTCCTAATGGCCCCATACATAGAACTGCTATCAAGAGGCCTGCTAGGCTCCAGACTTCTCGCCTCCTCCATGTGTCTCAGCGCAAGCTCGCTCACCTCCAGTTTGGTCCCGGCGTCCTTGGCACAAGTCAGGGCATGCTTGGCATCCTTGATGGCAAGCTGCACATCAAAGCCAGCCTTCTCGGGCGGAGCAGGGGCATATGCTCCCGTCGTCAACCTCTTGGAGTAGCTCTCCAAGACAGGTCCGAACATGTCTGCAATCATCGTCTCGAGTACCTGAGAGCCCAGGCCAGTCTTTTCGGCAAAGACGTGGGCTTCGGAGAGGACCTCCATGAAGGAGACGACGCAGATGTTGCCGGCAATCTTCAGGAGGCTTGATTTTGACACGTCCGTTCCCATGGAAATGACCGACCGCCCCATGACGCCGTTGAGGTAGGGAGCGATCTTGTCTGTTGCAGACGTCGGACCAGCAGTGACGAAGATGAGCTTCCCGGCTACAGCCATAGGTGATGCACCAAAGACGGGCGCTATGGGATATCAGTGCTGCTTGTAGTATACAGCCGTAGGCTCACTCACCTGCGACAAATTCGCCGCCAGCTTCGGCGATTAGACTAGCGACGGCCTTTGAGGTGTCGGGGTGGACGGTCGAGCAATCCACATACACCTTGCCCTTCAAACTACCCGACGCAACGATATCCCGCGCTGTCTGCTGCAGAACCTGGTCATTGCTTACCTATAAGATGAATTAGCATTCAAAAATTCCTCTGTTGGACTTGGCTTGACAAACACATGAGAAGATGATGTCGGACTTTCTCGCAATCTCCTCCACACTGTCGATGGGGATCGCGCCCTCCTCCTTCAGTGCTGCGCCTCGGGACATTGTGCGATTGGTAAATAGCAATGCGGGTGCGCCCGAGGCGACGAGATGCGCCTGGAGGTTGCGGGACATGCCGATGCCCATGGAGCCGAGCCCGATCCAGCTAAGTTGTGGGTGCGACATGATTGCTGGTGTTTGAGATACTGGAGGTCGATTCGGTTACGCTGTTTGAGCTTCTGTATGAAGATGGGTGACTTTTATCATTGTTTGTTCTTCAAGATCCAATGGACACATCATCAGTCCCCCGCAGCAGCGCCCCCGGGTTATAATCCGTCATCTGGCTGATGAAGCACTAATATGTTGGGCTCCACAGATCGGTGGTGGAGCTCCATCTCTCTGAATGCGCCGTGTCATCCATCTTATCAGCGCTGCTCGAAGGAGTGTTCCACTTTTGCTAGCAGCTTGATCAATACCAACCACGGCATTAGCCTCAGCCTCTCTCTCACTGGTGCTGTAGTTGCAGTTGAACGGAGTCTGAGATCCATGAACTCCTGGATCAACCCTGTGGCATGCGGCCAGTTGTAAGAGTTTAGCTAATTTCGCTGTCTATCAATGCCGGAGACTGTCAGGTGAAACGACTCATGTAGTGAGAATGGGCTGCAAGCCTGCCATTCATCATCACCTCCCTACCCTCGTCTCTTCAATGAAGCCTCAGCCCCTGTACGCTTGGATCTACTCTTTGGAGGATACTGGACCGGGAAGCTGTGCAACATGCCGGATGGACCACAGCTGCAGGGGAAACCAAACATATATTGCGGAGAATAGTAGAGACGACTTGGGATGTTTACAAGGTAGACATTGGAAGGATTCATATATGCACAATGCCACAGCCTCGCTACGGCCAATGAGTCACCCGGCGTTGAACGGCTCGCCTACAGTACATACTTTGCTTTGGCACTAGATAGCTGAGCAAGCCCATAGGCGTCATGCAGCAAATGAATTGATGCTGTACAGATATTCATCCAAGTATAAAGCTCACGTATTTGAACCAGATGTGGTCTTTGATACCCGCTGCCCGGACACGCGAACACTGAAAGATCATCTCTCAATTCAAATAAAACTTGTCCATGTCTGCTCAAGTTACTTCCACCAAGGCAGTGACCGTCGTTTCTATCGCCGGTATTACTGGGAGTCTTGGTAAACTTATTATGGAGTACCTCCTGGCCAAGCCTGACGTACGAATCCATGGCCTCTGCCGGACACCAGCCAAGCTTCCCCAGTCACTGCACAATGAACCCCGTCTAACCATCTACACTGCATCTTCGACCGATATTACCGCGGTTCGTGCCGGCCTCCACGGCGCCGATGTAGCCATCTGCTGCTATCTCGGCCCTCCGTCCCTGATGGTTGACGGCCAGAAACTACTGATCGATGCCTGCATTGCGGAGGGCGTTCCTCGGTACATTGCCGGGGACTGGTCGATGGACTTTCGCAAGCTGGAGCTCGGCCAACACCCCTCAAAGGATCCCATGAAGCTAATCCAGGCATACCTTGAAGAGAAGGAGGCCGCCGGACTGATGAAAGCCGTGCATGTGTTGAATGCATGTTTCTTAGAGCGACCGTGGGTGGGGATTGGGACGCCAAACGGAACTAGTTCAAGTACTGGGGCACGGGAAACGAACGGTGGAAATTCACCACGTACCGGAATGCCGCTCAGTTTACGGCAGAGGTGGCGGTGGACAAAGACGCAGTAGGGTGGTTTTCATGTAAGTCTTTGGAGAACAGTCTATTAAGTTACGAGCGTGTATCAATCTTCCTGCTCTTCACATTCAAAGCCCGTGGTTTCTAAATTGTTGCATAACCTATCTTTACGGAGCGGAACATTCACCTGCTGATACACGATTTCTTCATAGTCCGCAGTGACCGCGTCAACATCAAAGACATCGCGGCAGACTTCCAGGCCGTCTATGGTGAAGAACCAGGACTAGTACAACTAGGGAGTCTGGATGACCTATACAAGCTTATGCATGAGAAACGTTATCGGAATCCGAGCAATGCCCCGGCCTGGTTGGGTCTATTCTATACGTACTACTCGCTCAACGGACAGACAACCTTGCCGTTACCGCTCGACAATGCGCGCTACCCCGCCGTCAAACCAGTCACCCTTCGAGACTATTTTACGAAGACGCCCAGGGAACGTATTGGGAAGTTTGGGGTGTTGCAGTCGTGAGGAAGTGAACCTTTCGTAAGCTACATGCTACATGTTTCCCGATTATAACGAGTTTTCCAAATCCACTAAGCCTTTCAACACGGCGTCCTTTTCTCCCTCGAACTTGGCACTGGCCACCAGCCCTAATGGCCGTCTGCTTCGCCCTCCACCATAGCCGTAGTATCTATCTAGAGCTGCCTTCAAGCCAGCCACGCCCAGCTGTACCAGCACCCAGTCTGCTTGGCTAAGGCGAGTCTGCAGTTCCTGGGCCTCCTTGATCTTGCCGTCGTCGTAAAGCTTGAGGAGATGGACGTGGACGGCCGGTGCCAAGTTCGCGGCAGCCGCAATCACGCCGTTGGAGCCGGCAACCAGTCCGTGCAGGAAGAAGTCGGACTTGCCCGCGAAGGCCGCAAAGGGCTTCGTCGTTCTCGGGTCATGGGCGACACGCTGCAGCTTGCCCAGGTTTCCGCATGTCAGTTTGCAGCCGACGATGTTGGCGTTGGCAGCGGAGAGCTCGGCAATCAGGTCGGAGTCGAGATCGATCCCCGACGTGACAGCGGGGAAGTTGTAAAGCAGGATGGGGATGGGGGATGCCTTTGCGACATCGTCAAAGAACTTGAAGATGACGGGCTTTTGCATGGCCCCAGCTTGACGGGTAGGTTAGTCGGGATGGTAGGTGAATCGAAAGACGAGGAATTCAGACTCACTCCAATAACTGGGGGACAAGACAAGGGCATAGTCGGCGCCGGACTCTTTCGCTTCTTGGCATAGCTGGATAGATTCCCTGGTGCTCTGCGCGCCACACCCAGCGATAATGACAGCCCCGGGGATCCCACTCTCCTTCAAAACGGAAGAGGCGGTGGCGATGACTTCTTGTCGCTCCGAGTGTAGCAGATGAGGGGCCTCGCCATTGCTGCCCTGGATCACCAAACCCGCTACCCCGGCCTTTGCGAGACGGGTGATGTGGGCTTTGAGGGCCTCAAAGTCAAGAGTCTCATCTTCGTTGAAGAAGGCGACCACGGGAGCGTAGACGCCTCGGGGGGGACAGCTGGGCGCCATGATGGTTGTATGAAAGTTGGATGAAGCCGGTCAAAAAAATCCCAGAGAATTGACAATGCATCATATAATTGCTGCAGTATTTTCACATCTTTTCTATCCCGTCGCTAGCGGGAGGAGCACGTAAAAGGACTCCACTGTCATTCAATTTCAAGCGACGGATCGTCGCCGAGTCGTAGCCATGTGGAGCTCCGCCAGCACAGCAATTAAGGTCAGGCACATGAAGACAATGCTGCCTTATTCTAGTAGCAGCGTACTCCAAAGCGATTTCCGTGAACATTTGCGAGCATTTCTTATTAGTTACAGCTCGAATTCAGTGTACGCTTCTCAATTCACAATGGCCGACCACCCTCCTTCAGCATTCTCCAAGGGCGAGTTCATCCCCCCGGACAGCATCTTCGACGTGACTAGGAGGTACGTTGCCGACGAGTTCCCCAACAAGGTCAACCTGGGCCAGGGAACCTACCGCGATGAGAATGGAAAGCCGTGGGTGTTGCCCTCAGTGCGAATGGCCAAGGAGAGAATTGCCGACGCTGGGCACGAGTATCTGCCTATTGCAGGACTAAACACATTCCGCGATGCGGCTGTTCGTCTCGTTTTTCATGGAACAAAAGCCCTCGCAGAGAACAGAGTAAGCTCTGCACCATCATTTTCAGAGTAAACGCAAACTGTACTAATGTCCCCGCTGGTGGCCTCTTGTCAATCTGTGTCAGGCACGGGCGCGCTCTTACTGGCAGGGCTCACGATGAAGAAGGCTGGCTGCAGTGTAAAAACCGTCTACATCACGGATCCCACCTGGTCAAATCACAGCCTTCTCTTCAGCTCCCTTGGATTCGAGGTCAAGACTTTGCCCTACTACAAGAACGGCCGTCTTGACTTTGACGGCTACGTGGCTGCCCTGCAAGCCGCCGACGACGACTCTGCGGTGGTGATGCACGCGTGCGCGCACAATCCAACGGGATGCGACCCTTCCCGAGACCAGTGGAGGCAGATCGCGGCCATCGTGAAGGAGAAGCAGATCTTCCCCATCTTCGATTCCGCGTACTTGGGCTTCAACTCAGGCTCCGTCGACGAGGACGCCTGGGCCGTCAGACATTTCGTGGAAGACTTGGGCCTCGAGGCCATCGTCTGCATGTCCTTTGCCAAGAGTATGGGGCTGTACGGCGAGCGAGTTGGGCTCACTGCCGTCGTTGCGAGCTCGCCGGACGCAGCTCGTACCGTCGGCTCGATTCTCGCAAACTCTCAACGAGCGACCATTTCCAACCCGCCCGTGTATGGGGCCCGGATCGCGGCAGCTGTTCTCGATACGCCGGAAATCACCGAGCAGTGGAAGAAGGACTTGATGACCATGTCGAGGCGCATCCTGTCCATGCGTCAGAGACTCTTCGAGGAACTGCAGAGTCTCAAGACGCCGGGGGATTGGTCTCACATCATCAGCCAGACGGGCATGTTCGGGTACATGGGAATCACCCCTGCTCAAATCGAGTCTCTAGAGAGTAAGTTCCCCCCCCCGAGATCATGGTCTTTCCTGGTCGAGTTCTGCAAGCTAACAGCGCCATAGCAAAGTACCACATCTACATGGCGGATACGTCCCGCATCTCGATTGCGGGGTTGAACGATGGGAATGTAAAGTATGTAGCGTTGGCTTTGGATGATGCGGTTCGTACAATTGCGTGATAACTAGACAAGAGAGCTTAGAGAGAAGAGGAACAAAAGACAATCTTGATTCTACAAAGCTCACTTCCTCACTTCTCCATGCTGCCCTCAAGCAGCTTAACCTGCCAATCGTGACCTCCAAAGCACCGCAGGGCATTGTCTACACCACTGGATCACGTAATTGCTTCACGGCGGCACCGACTCTAGGACGTAACTTCAAGGGATCATTGGCTAGCTCTCACTGCTGCTGTTCCATAGGCTCTTGGCTGCTTACGATAAGCGGGAGGAGCTCCCATGTGGAGGGAGTGGAGTGGAGTGAATGTGGTGGAGGTGGAGGAGTGGAGGGACGGACGCAGACGCCGAAGACGACGCCATCTCCACACACACTTATTATCGAGATCGGCCCCGTCGGGATTGCTCCTCCGCTGTGAACCAGGCCTCGCTGAGACGGAGGAGCAACGGAATCTCGTCTCCTATTCGTCCCTCCAAGCTGCTCCATCTCGTTTGCTAGATACAGCCATGCGTCAGATATCGCGAGCGGGGGCAAGCTCAGCAATATAATCACCCTTGCAGCACCCGCCTTTCGCAGCCTACAACGCAACGCCGAAGCCTTCTTTTCTCTCCCTCAACCTCCAACCAATGCCCCACTCCCAACTCTTAAAGCTACCTTCAGTCGATAGACCAGCTAGCACGCGATGGGCTCTCTTCCGGATCGAACGAATGGGATCCGCATCTCCATTGACAGGGGAGGTACCTTCACAGATGTATGGCAGTTCCGCCCTCGCTCACGTTGACAGGTTTCCCTCCGCTAACGCTACGCAGTGTGTCGCTACCGTCCCGGGCCAGGATGACATTCTAATCAAGCTCCTGTCGGTGGACCCCAACAACTACCCAGATGCGCCGGTCGAGGCTATCCGCAGGGTGTTGGAGCAGGCCACGGGAAGGTCGTATCCCAGAGGGGAGAAGATATCTCTGAGGGGAGTTGGTATGTCGTCCTCAACCCCGAACATCCACCAGGACGGATGCTAAGCAAGTCAGAATCCATCCGAATGGGTACAACGGTAGCCACAAACGCGCTCCTGGAGCGAAAGGGCGAGAGGACTGTGTTTGTTGTGACGAAGGGCTTGAAGGTGAGTTTCGACGACGGCGGCCAAGTCATAGCTGCTAATCAACATCAGGACCTCCTGCACATCGGAAACCAGTCAAGGCCAAAGCTTTTCGACATGGCCATCAACAAGCCGGACACCTTGTACTCAAAAGTCATCGAGGTAACCGAGCGAGTGACGTTAGAAGCCTGGACAGAGAGCAAGAAGCCCACGCCCATCGATATTTCCTCAGACTCCGGCTTAGTAGAAGGCGTCACCGGGGAGGTTGTTAGGATTCTTGAACCCCTGGGTAGGTTCATACTCGTCCTCGGTCTTTTCAGCGAGAAACTGACCAGACCAAGATCTGGAGTCCACTAGAGAGTCGCTCCAAGCGGCATATGATGAGGGATACCGATCGATCGCCGTCTGCCTGATGCACAGCTTTACTTTCCGCGACCACGAAACGGCCGTAGGCAAACTTGCCGAGGCCATCGGGTTCACTCATGTTTCGCTCAGTGCCGAGCTTTCGCCCGTCGTGAAGATCGTTCCCCGGGGCAACTCGTCGACCGCGGATGCCTACTTGACCCCGGAGATCAAACGCTACATCAGTGGGTTTGAGTCAGGGTTTGAGGATCTGAGAACGAGCGGCTGCCGCTGCGAGTTCATGCAGAGCGACGGCGGCCTTGTGGAGTTTTCCAGTCTCTCTGGACTGAGGTCTATCCTGTCCGGTCCTGCGGGCGGCGTCGTGGGATATGCCCGGACATGTTATGACGAGACGGACGGTACTCCAGTCATCGGGTTCGACATGGGCGGCACAAGCACAGACGTCTCAAGGTACGTTGCGTCCCATGGCTACTGCTGTCATCGCCCTCTGACTCTTTTAGATACACGGGAGAGTTGGAACAGGTCTTCGAGACGACTACCGCCGGAGTCATTGTCCAGAGCCCCCAGCTAGACATCAACACCGTCGCCGCAGGAGGAGGAAGCATCCTCGCGTGGCAGAGCGGCATGTTCAAAGTCGGGCCGGAGAGTGCTTCGGCGCATCCCGGGCCTGCCTGCTATCGAAATGGCGGCCCGTTGACAGTCACCGACGCCAATCTCATCCTCGGACGGCTACGTCCCGAGTTCTTTCCCCGGATATTTGGTCCCAACGAGGACCTGCCGCTTGATATCGATGCTAGCCGTCGTCTGTTTGAAGCCCTCACCGCAGAGATTAATAAGGAGGTTGCGGAGAAGCTCTCTGTGGAGGAGGTGGCCATTGGGTAAAGCCAGTATATGCTCACTGCTATGATTAGTACTGACGGGTGATTAGGTTCCTCGATGTTGCGAATGAAGCCATGTGCAGACCTATCCGAACCCTCACCGAAGCCAAGGGATATGACGCCGGCCTACACAACCTCGCATCCTTTGGAGGCGCAGGAGGACAGCACGCATGCGACATTTCCACTGCGCTGGGTATCTCGCGCATCCTCATCCACAAGTACTCGTCTCTTCTCTCGGCGCACGGAATGGCCCTCGCAGATGTCGTCCAAGAAGAGCGCAGTCCATCTGCCGCAATCTACTCTCCCGAGAACTTCCCCATCTTCGACGCCGAGCTGGACAAGCTTCAAGACAAAGCAATCGATGCCCTCCTCGTCCAAGGAATTCCCGAGCCGCGCATCGTCTCGGAGCGCTATCTCAACATGCGTTTCCACGGAAGCGACACGGCTCTGATGATCCAAGACAAGCCCGGCACGGGCGGCTTCCTCGCCGCGTTCGAGAAGGCCCACCAGAGCCAGTTCGGCTTCCTGCCGGCTGGACGTGACGTTATCGTGGACGACTGCCGCGTGCGCTCAATCGGGCAGAGCAAGATGGAGGCCGCAACTCCGTGGCCCGCTGAGCTGGCTTCGTCTGAGGGCATCTGGACTTCCAAGGCGCACATGACCAAGGACGTGTACTTCAAGGGCCTGGGCTGGAGCAAGACGCCCGTCTACGTTCTCAGCGAGCTTGTCCCTCACTCCAAGGTCCGCGGGCCTGCCTTGATCATCGACGACAAGCAGACCATCGTCATCGTCCCGGAGGCCACAGCAAGCCGGCTCTCCAATACCGTCGTCATCGACGTGCACGTTGGGAGCAGGGCGGCCTTGTCCTCAAAACAAGCAAACCCCATCCAGCTCTCCATCTTCGGCCATCGGTTCATGGGCGTGGCAGAGCAGATGGGCCGAGCCCTTCAGAAGACCAGTGTCAGCACCAACATCAAAGAGCGACTGGACTTTTCCTGCACTGTGTTTTCTCCGGACGGCGGACTTGTGGCGAATGCGCCCCATGTCCCCGCGATGGTAAGTGGTTATGGTGTTATGGAACGGCAGCGACTGATCGTTTCGCAGATTGGCAGTATGGCTTTTGCCGTGAAGTGGCAGATCCAGCATTGGGGAGACGGGCTTCGTCCTGGAGATGTCATTTTGTCCAATGCTCCTGGTGAGCCACATGCACCCAGTTGAAAGACTAAGTCTCATAGCTAATATTTCGTGTTGCAGATTGTGGCGGCACTCACTTGCCAGATCTCACGGTGATTACGCCCGTGTTCAACGACGAAGGAGACAAGATCATTTTCTGGACTGCCTCAAGAGGCCACCACGCAGATGTAAGCCTTCAAACATCACGCCTTGTAAATCCGTCCAGCCACTGACCCATCCAGATTGGCGGCATTCTTCCCGGATCAATGCCTCCGAACTCGAAAGAACTATGGGAAGAAGGAGCTGTAATCAAGGCTTTCAAGGTTATCGAAGGCGGAGAGTTCAAAGAAGAGGAGCTGACCAAGCTACTGATGGCTCCCTCCCAGTCGCCGGGCTGCCAGGGAACTCGCTGTTTGAAGGATAACATCTCTGATATCAAGGCGCAAGCTGCTGCGAACCACCGCGGAAGCCAGCTGATCCACGGTCTGATCGATGACTACGGCCTCGAGGTTGTGCAGTTCTACAGTAAGTTCTGTCTTTTCGAGTCGCAGATCAACTGCTAACGGTCAATAGTGGAAGAGATTCAGGGGGCAGCAGAGCGAGCTGTGCGAGACATGCTCAGGACGATCTACAAGTCCACGGACGGAAAGGCTTTGGAGGCAGTCGACTTCATGGATGATGGTACCCCGATTCAGCTCCGAGTTAGTATCGACGAGAACACTGGAGGTGCCGTGTTTGACTTTGAGGGCACGGGGCCTGAAGCCTATGGTGAGACCCAATCTTGTAGTAGTACCCAGAGAAGTTTGAGAGCTAACAATTGTCAGGAAACTGGAACGCCCCGATAGCAATCTGCCATTCGGCCATCATATTTGCACTAAGGTGTATGGTCAGCATGGATATCCCTCTGAACCAAGGCGCCATCCGACCGATCGACGTCCGCATCCCAGAGTCCTCGCTGCTTCGCCCCTCCGAGGACGCCGCCGTCTGCGCGGGCAACGTCCTGACTTCGCAGCGCATCGTAGACGTCATCTTCAAGGCATTCAAGGCCGTAGCCGCCAGCCAAGGCTGCATGAACAACCTGACCTTCGGCACCGACGACGAAGAGAACGGCTTCGGGTACTACGAGACCATCTGCGGCGGCTCCGGAGGCGGCCCGTCCTGGGACGGAACCAGCGGCGTGCACACAAACATGACCAACACGCGTATCACAGACCCGGAGGTCCTGGAGAGACGATACCCCGTGATCCTGCGCAAGTTCTGCCTTCGCGAGGGCAGTGGCGGCGCCGGCGCCCACCCGGGAGGCGACGGCATCATCCGCGAGCTGGAGTTCTCCATCCCTACCAAGGTGTCGATCCTGAGCGAGAGGCGCACGTATGCGCCTTACGGCCTCGAGGGCGGCGACGAGGGCGGCAGGGGACAGAACCTCTGGGTGAAGAAGAGCGGGCGAGTCATTAACCTCGGCGGTAAGAACACGGCGATGATGGCGGCTGGCGATCGAATCGTCGTCAAGTCTCCGGGCGGCGGCGGATGGGGAGCGCCAGGAAGCAACACTTCGGTCGGATCGAGTGATGGGGCTGAGATGAAGCACAAGTTTGTTGGTGTTGCGAACGGTACGGTGGATATGATTCAGTCCATGGGT
This sequence comes from Corinectria fuckeliana, assembly GCA_019137255.1. Classification (NCBI taxonomy): domain Eukaryota; kingdom Fungi; phylum Ascomycota; class Sordariomycetes; order Hypocreales; family Nectriaceae; genus Corinectria; species Corinectria fuckeliana. The sequence continues at coordinate 115,374 of WPDH01000125.1, read as the reverse complement.
GAATCGGCTTGATTGTTGGCCCGAGATGAGCAGCATGTTTTTGGTATAGACTTGGTAGAGCAAACAAATAATGGAGAACTGCTTACTTACACACTGGAGAAGTCTACACGCGAAGATCCAGGAAACGGTCTGTAGAAAGTTGATGCTGAACCAGAACGGGCCAAGAGACGAGCTCTAGTCATCAAGATCAGATCAACCTAGGGCATACGGTATGGACAGGAGTGTCCCTTCCTAACTCTACCAGCGGTCACAACTATCAATCCGCGTCTCTAATACAATATAAACCACCCAGCAGACCTCACGACTGAGAAAGTCCAATCAGCTCCTCAAAACTCAAAACCCTCCATAACTCTTTACTCATCATGGCTCTCAGTCTCGCCGAACTCCCGTCCGCATACAGAGATTTTGCGCCCTTGCATGGAGCAAATAGACGGAATGCACTTAGTTCGAATCAATATTGCCGCCCAGCTCGGCGTTACAACAAGAGCCATAGCTTACTTGTGGCATTAACCATCCCGCGCCACTACACCCAGCTTTGTTGGTGGAAGGCACACTTCAGTGCAAAGACACCGGGTCGGACATAAAGGCTTACCCGGGAGGCTGAAAAGAGGGATTGGAAATGGGGATTGCTCAAGCTAGGGAAGGGAGTTAGAAGATGGCGAGTACAGAGTGACGCACCAAAGCGATACCATCCTCGCCAAGATAATAGTAAGATGAGCAACCTCAAGGCAGCAATAGCGCTGGAGGACCAATTGGGTTAGATGGACGAGACGAGTGGGCTACTTGGTACTTGAACGTATTACACACATCTGACTATCAAAACATCCTTCAAGCACCTTGGCATTGGGTGGTTGGTCTACAACTAGATACGGAATGTGATCTCCCCCACTAAAAGTCGGATCTCACTAGAGCACCAGAAGTCAGCATACCTTAATCGTAGATCGTGTCCAGCCCAAGGGTTGAAGAAGCTTACTTTAATTGCTTTTGCAGCTCGAGACTCAATACCGTTCTTAGAAGCTCAAGAGATATAAAAGCAGTGTATGCCGGGTCACAAGAGTTTTCCATCTGCAGCATCTCAGATTTGGCTTTGTGCAGATATCGCACCAATGGAAATGACTGTGACACTGTGAGGAACGGTGGTAATGGTTTGCTGTGCGTGAGAGACGAGGCGAGGTGGCAAAACAGCGACGTTGTGGACTGGAATTGTGATTCAGTAGAAGCCCAAGCGACTGACAAGTGGCGCGAAGATCCTTCCGGTGGCGACGACGTATCTTCCAACTCATGGAACGATGGTGCTGGCATGTGTTGAGCAATGTGCGCCATCAAGGACATGATGGTTAAGACACGTTGCATGCCAGTCGTCAACTTGGTGTATATGCCAATCGGGAACTTGCCCCCAATCGGCGGCTCGTAGGTTGCAAAATGAGTGTTCATACGGAGTGAGTTCAGTACCAGAAGCTCTTGCTTGTAGAGGTCCCGGAGAACCTCGTGAAGATGATTGCCATCTTCACGGCCCGGTTGAGAAGTCCGTCGCTCTTTGTGAATCCACGTATCAACCGCGGTATGCATGGCGCTGTAGAATCTGGCAAGGTTGAATAGGCTGCCGCCAGCAAGTCGTGGGACATGGGACTTGGCCGTGATGGGGTACGGAAAGATGGTCCAGAAAAAGGAGACGGCACAGCCTACGGCAACCGCAGCCAGCTTATACGGACCGAACTGATAGATTGGATAATATGGTTGCCCATTAGACTCTGCTCGCTCAATGCCGAGCTTTTTGACCTAAGGAGAAGTAAGTAGCTGGGTTACGGCAGCCTACTAGCAGTGCAGCTCTTACCTGGAGTTCATACGCGATGATGATATTCAACGTCACAATCGCGATTATAGAAGGGCCAAAGAGATGTGGCTTCTTCACATAGGTATAAAACTAAGTGTAGAGTCAGCGAGATTCTGGGGATACACACAGAGCCAGGCAGGTGAAGAACTGACCTCGACAATGTTGGCCAAGTACAGAAAGATGATGACACCGGGAGTCTTGCCAACAACAATGTACCATGCGATGAGGCTCAGTGCCACAGAAACGACAGTAGCCATGATACGAGCGAAGAAGCCAAAGAATGACTGGCCGCTCGTCGGACTCATCCCGATAACAACAACAATCATGGCCCAGACACCGCGTTGGTGGACGAAAAAGTCGTGCGTTTGCTGCAAGAATGCCACAATACCAATGCTGAGCGATGCGGCGGCGACTCGGAGACCGAACATACTAAGATCTGACCCGACGAGGTGGGAAATCGATCGAAACCATCTGCTGCCGCGTTCCAGACTATTTGCTGGCTTCAGGTGCACTAAGTCGACTACCTCAAGTCCTTCAACTTCTCTCTCCGTTTCTTGTGGCTCTTCTGACTGCGCCATGCCTTCTTTTCGAGTTGTCGGATCATGCGACCGTTGGAACTTGAAGCTGGCCGGAACAACGAGACGCGATCGCTTCATTGCATCATTATCCGTCTTTCTCTTGGCGAAATTGAGAAGGCCGAGGATTGCATCTAGAACCATGGTTTGCAGACTGAACAAATACAGAACCAGCAAGAAATCCTGTTGGATGACCATGTCCTCGTCGTGGTCCTCGGTTGTTTCGGAGACATCATCGCTACTCGTGTTGGGTGAAGCTGGACTAGAGGCCTTGACAAGAAACGCGTCGATACGTATGTCTTGCTTTTTGAGAGATAGTTCCTCGATTCTGGCTTTGAAAGCACTCACAAAATCCGGCGATGACGGGTTTAAACCTGCCAAGACGGACTCTTGAGTGCCGGTCTCTAGATCGGACGACTGCGTCGCGGAATCTCCATCGTTTGCAAGCTCCAGCTGGAGCAAGAAATATTGCAGACCGGCGTTGACAAGAGCTTTTGTGTCTCCAAGGCATCGAGATAGGGCGTCGATGATGCCGCTGTTAATGGGGGGTTGAGACCCCATATTTGAATCAGTTGCCGAGCTTGATTCGGCTTCTGCAAAGCTGCTGACTATATCTGGAAGTAGCGACATGCCAGACAAGGGAATCAGAACCCCCCTCAGAAGCATCGAGATCTCGTCCAGGTCATCGGCGGAGAGTTTTCCCCAGGCTATCTCGCTCCTGGCGTACTTCAAGCTGGCCTGGAGCTTTGCATCGAGTGCGTTCAGCTTGTCTGAAGCTTTCGTCAAAGCAGTTCGGGCTTTGGCAAACCGCACCTCTGGCGACGCTTGAATGTCTTCTTGTGTCAGCGTGTCTTCGTCGGAGGCAATATAGGTCTTCTGCCTGGTCAGGAAGCTTGATCTTGACGCCGTGTTGACATATTCAGTCAAAGCTTGGAGGACCTCATTTGTCTCGCGCACGAAGTTGCAGGTGTTGTTGAAGACGCTTTGGCGACAGGTCCTGGGTAGGACCAATAACGAAACCCCAGTCGGAATTGCAAACCCGATGAGGAAGGTCTTGATGAGATGGACGACATAGGTGAGACCCTCGTCGACGGTGGTCCAGTTGCCAGCGCGGGTGAGGGCCACCAAGGCGAAGATGGAGGAGGCGACGATGGGATCCTGTAGCTCGGCCATGCGCCAGGCTCGCAAGGCATTTCCGACCCTAGAACGTGGGAATCGTTAGTACGAGGGCTTTCTAGACTTCGGTCGACTAACCATATCATTACAAAGAGCCAGATGGCAGCAACCGCGGATGCGTTACTGTCGTATTGATCCAGCTTCTCGTTGTTGCTAGGATGGCGTGATTTGACCGCTGAGTAGATTGCCAAGCAAGTAATTGACGCAGTGACGCATAAGCTGAGGAGACAAAAGAACATGACTTTGATGAACTTGGCCCGGGGTTGGAGACATTGTGCCGAGACTGCAATGAGGGCAGCCAGATAGCCAGTGGTGGTGGTGACGTCTGCAATGGCGGTGCTCTGAGAACTGGGGAAATGTCAGAGAAACATCGGTGAAGGAGCTTTTGGCTTGGGGCTACTACCGACATTGCAATGACAATTGTGGGAGGGAGCGAGCCCTTCATCATCATGAGCAAGGTCTCCTTGTCCATGCCCAGGGACTTCCACCACGCCATCGGGCTCGTCCATCTTCAGACACAGCATCAGTCTAGTGTTCTGCTAAGGGAAGGATGACGTCGAGGAAGAGTCAGCGAACCTCTTGTACCGAGATATACTCGGATAGTGCAGCTCAGCCATGGTGATGAGCAGCTATCTACCCCTGAATGCAACGGGTTGTCCAAAGACTTAACCCTAAGGCCGGGAGTGGGAAGATGCGAGAGATGAATGTGACCCCCACGAGGACGAGCCCGAGCTGGCAAAAAAGGGACGCACAGCCTGGGCGATGATATCTGCCGTGATTGCATCCGCGACTAGGCCGCAAGGGGCCATCATCCATGTCAAGCTCGCTAAATCCATCTCAATTCCCGGTCCACCTTTTCCGGATATTCGGCAGTAGGGGAGTCACCTTGTCACTCTGGATAGTAGTTGTTTCTGCGTTTTGGAAGAGCATCATATTGACACATTAGACGCTCTCGCCCACTGCTTGTGATTACTAGATGGACTTGGATCTAGGCATTGACCCGTTACGTCGGTACGTGGAAGATGTCGAAAGGCCATCCAAGGTGGACACTGTAGAAGACCCAACTTACATCGCACCCTAAACACGAATAGGATGATGAGTGAGAGTATACTACACTAGAAACAGCCATCGAGGCTCGGGTCTCCAAGGATCGAAATATAGAATAGGAGACCAGCTTCTTGTAGTTCACGCAGGAGTACAAAGATTACGTACCGTGCATGTAACGGGGCCAGGTGTAGAACTCTCGGGCTATACTAAGTCCTATTATTAAACGTGGTGAATAGATCCCACTATGTCGTTAGTGGGCCTATTCGACTCTGGTGACTTCTTCTACGAGGTCGCCGCCAGCTGTATCAATTCCAGTCCGTACAAGGCATACCTCGTAGCTTTGAGGTTGAAACGCATGGTGCATCACACATCCCCCTATCCAAGGCCAGTCAGCCTGATCGACAAATACCGACACCTTGGTATGACCGGGGGGTATGGGCTGATCAATGAGTAGCTTAGTTGCTTGCTTGAAACGGTGAAGCTATGGGAGAGACCAATCGCCATTCAATGCAGATCTGCGAACCCTCGACCCAAAGTCGCATTACGAAACCTATTAAATCCTTCGAGCAGTCATTAAATCAGCTTTTTGCCGCTAGGATGCAATGCCGCCAACCTTAGCCACGATGAGTTCTCCAAAGTAGCGCGAATCCTACGCAGCATCTTACCGAATGCGGTAATTTTACATGTTGCTTCTACATCACAACACAAACCCCGCCACGCCAAAGCCCTGCCAGGCCAGCTAAGGCAGGGGCTATGCCGGTAGAGTCTGACATCACTCACGGAATTGGGGATTGTAAGTAAGCTCCCGCGAGCCTCATCGCATTGGGCGAGCATTGTATTCAGCTATAAAGCCAGTACTGTTCCCCCTCTTCAGGCTCACTTCCCTGCTTAGACAGCAGAACCAGACCGAACGGTTTATCTTTGCAAGCATGACCAAACACCGCGCCCTCTATTTTCTCGGCACTGCCTTGGTGGCCGGGAACGCTGTATCGGCGGCCTTGAACGGCCACTGTCCTCCCTTGGGACCAGTCCTCCCTGTACCCTTGAAGCCTAGCACTAACAACCACGTCAAAGACGCAGTCGAACTTCTCGAAGCAAGCTTCCCAGCCCTAATTTCCTCCTTGGGCGATGCCGCCATCTCCATTGGGGTCAAATCAGTCAATGAAGACGAACCTTTGCTTGAACTGCACCACACGCCATCTAAACTCAACTCGAGCGGAGTCTCGACCGTCGATTCCAACACCGTTTATCGGATCGGCAGCGTCACTAAACTGTTCACTATCCTTGGCGTTCTGAAGCTTTCCGGCGTCGACTTGCACGATAAAGTCACGAAATACCTACCAGAGCTGAGGGATATCAGACGCGAGGTTCCCGTCCACAATGCCATCACAACAATTGACTGGAACGAAGTTACTCTAGAGTCATTGGCGGCTCATCTTAGCGGCGTTGGAGCCGACTGTAAGCTTTGTTCGAGGAATCCTAGATGGTGGATGGGACGCATTAACGCAACCTGACAGTCATGACGGACATAGCGGCCTCGGGTAGTTCTGGAGTCGCATTTGGCCTCCCAGAGGTCAACAGCTCCAGAGTTCCCACATGCGCCGGGGTCGGAAGTCTTCCGGCGTGCACTCGATCTGGTCAGTCCCAGCAACCGGTTTCCACGGAGATCTTCACGGCTTCGAAGCTAACAAGGAGTTGCTAGACTTTTTCAAAAGGTTTGGCGAAAGGCCTCCCATCTCGTCGCCATACACCTCGCCAGTCTACTCCAACCTCGCATACTCGCTTCTAGGCTTCGTGGTTGAGTCAGTGACCAACACGACCTGGGGTCATTACGTTGAGAAGGAGATCGCAGGCGCGCTGGGGCTGAAAAACACCACTGCTAGCAAGCCATCCGACTCGTACGGCGTGATCCTGCCAGACGACGCGTGGTGGACCAATGAGCTAGGCTTTGAATCTCCGTGAGTTAAAACTCCATTACCGGCTTTCTCCAAGTACTAAAACGTTGACCTAGTTCTGGCTCTATCTATTCGACTACAACGGACATGCTAGCTTTTGGAACCGCCATCTTATCCAACCACGCTTTGAGTCCGATACACACAAGACGTTGGATGAAGCCTCTGACAAGTACTGGAGCTCTGGGATACACGCTCGGTGCTGGCTGGGAAATCGTCCGCACAAACAACATCACCGAAGACAAGCGTCTCGTCGAATTCTATACCAAGACGGGGAATGCTGGCACATACAATGCCCATCTCGCCTTGTTAGCCGATTACGGACTGGTTTTCTCCATCTTGCAAGCCGGCACGAACACGTCAACGAGCAGTGTCATAGCTGCGCTGAATCAGCTCGCTTCGGTCATTGTTCCAGCCTTCGAGAAGGCCGGGAAAGCCGAGGCATCGACGGCGTTGGCGGGCACTTGGGCTGACGCAGCGACCAACTCGAGTCTCACGCTGGCGGTCGACAGCAAAGGCCCTGGACTGGCAGTGGCAAACTGGACTGTCCGCGGTGTCGATGTTGCCCACGTCTATCTCGTCGACAGTACAGGGTCGGAAGAGGCGGCTGCCCAACAGGAGATCAGCGTGCGCCTTTATCCGACCGACTTGAAGGCTAGCGATGATGTTTCGTTCCGGGCCGTCTTTGACATTGGTGCGCCTGCCGAGATAGCAGAGGCTGATGCGCAGTTTTTCTGGCCACAGGCTAGTTGCCTGAGTTGGGAGACGATAGATCGCAGCACCTACGTTTACAAGTCGCTGGACCAGTTTGTCATCAAGTACGGCAAGGCTAAGAAGGGGATACCGACGGCCGTGGAGATAAATCTGCCGGCGTTTGATGTGACTCTTGGCAGGAAATGAGTCTACTTTCTTTCTCGGAGTCTTCAGAAAGCATCTATTGCTTGGTTTTCAAATTTGCCTTCCTCAATATCTTAGAGAAATAAAGCAACACAGTGAACAATGCAATTAAAACCCCCCGTAAGATACTCTACCCGGTGGCATGAAACATAGGAAACTTTTCCGAGTAAGTAACCCAATCTATGCAGCATTGATCTTATACCCTAAGGCATGTCTTTGCAACAGACATCCCTCTCTAACCTTGATAGCTTCCAAGAACAGCTTGTCCAGCTAACACAATTGCTATAAAAGCCATCTCTCGTCAAGCTGATGACGTGTCTTCTGAAACTACCCCTGTGGTAGTATTCGTAGTCAGTCAAGCACTGGTATCTTGCCGGCCCCCTGGTGGCATGCGCGTTCACGACTATAACCCCTGCAAAATGACGTGTTTAGCGTGCCCGTCAGAAGCATCAGACGCAGCATCTTCCCTGAATAGGCAAAAACGAGGATCCCCGTAAGAGGTGCTAACTAATCTCGCCATTGCGACGTGACTGTAGGCTAAGGCTGCGCATTGCTGACTCGCTGGTGTTTAGGTCAGCCGCAGTTCTAGCCGGCTCTTGCTGGACCAAGCATCATCACACGATTGACGTTCTAAATGCGATCTGATCTGACTTGGCAAGACTTGGCAGCAAGACTTCGCGGCCGAGCTGTTTGAGCTGCGCAACATCTGGGACTCAGCGCCTTCAGCTCTTCCAGCACATCACGTTGATTGGCTTGGGTCTTGAAGGAAAGAGCGAGTAGCTTCGGTTGGGACACCCAATGCCTGAAGATGCCGGGAATTCCCTCAAGTAACCGCTGCTTGTTCTGCAAGAAGAGGAAGATCAAGGTCAGTCCGCGGCTTTCCATCTGGGGAGATGATTACCTTGAAAAAGACTGACACAGATATCACCACAAGTGTGATGAGAAGTGGCCGATCTGTGGTGCATGTGCCAAGTCGGGTAAAGAATGTTCTGGGCCTGCCAAGGAAACCAAGTTCGTGCATAACGGCGCACTCCCGGAGACGGCGTCCAATCCCCGTCCCGGCGATCGACATTCCCAAGCTGAGCTTGCCGTTCCGTTAGGGACCATGGTCCAGCAGAAGCTCAAGCTTGCCGAGACAGGCGACGGGGCGTTTCACCGGCTCCGGATATGCAAGCCGCGACCAGCTCCGAGCACCAATGCATCTCGTCTTGCAGCCAGGTTGACATCCAGCCTCGCAGCCAACCAGCCTGCCACGCCGCATGACCTGCTCGTAGTGGGCCACAGCCTCACCTTCATGCCCGCCAGACTAGAGGAAAGCCAGGCGCTGCAGGACGGGCTGGCGTGCTACCTGGCCACCTGGTCGAACTTCCGGCGAGGAGCATGTGGCCGGAAGATAGTGGATGTCAAGACCTACGTCAAGGCGCTGCGTAGTCTTCAGCGGGCCCTCGACGATCCGCAGACGCAGCTGCATATTGGGACACTGGCGGCCACGGCGCTGCTCTACAGGATTGAAGTGATATTCGACTCGACAAGGCCGAGCAACAATGCAAATCATGTGGCGGGATTGAGTACTCTGCTGGCGACGAGAGGTCCTCCGAAGCCGGGTGACCTGCTGGATGTTCATGTCTCTCTGGAGTGCTTTGACGCCGTGGTTCGTCATCCCCAGTCCCACGAATGGATGCCCTCTTCACCAGTTCTACTTGCTGTGGATATCGAGTTAATGTTGGGGTCATACAGGTCAGTCACAGAGTCTTTTACGGAGGTCAAAACTTCTACAACACGGCCCAGTGGAGGAGCAGTCTGGAGCGGGCCGTCTCAGAAGGACTGGATGCGCCAGATATTCTCTGCGAAACGTACCGTTTCGACTTCCTCGTTGCCCAGTGGCCCGACATGGCGCACACCTTGCGTCTCATTCTGGCAGACGCAGAGAACAAAGCCTCGGAGAGTTTAGCAGTCGACCTTCACAGCAAAGCCTTAGCCCTTGTCAAAGAGTTGGAAATTATCGAACGAACGACAATAGCACGCTTCCGAGATCTAGGCCACATCAGCGAGACACCAATCACAGAAGAGGGGTCTCCCATCCGCGCTAGAACCGACTTTTCCTCCACCTCCATGGCCGTCTACTATCTCCAACACGCCTCTCTTGGCATAATAGCGTACACGTTCCTCGTCTCCCTCGTCCCCATCCTTGGCTGGGATTCCTACCCGGAGCTACAGGCAATGGCTAGGGCGTACAGCGTGCGTGTCTACCAAGCGATACCCTACATGAACACTCTGGAACTAATGGCCGTGGCCATGTTTGCCGGGCCCTTCTTTCTTTCCTTCGAAGCCGGGAACCCGGAGGAGCAGGCCTATTTAGTTGCTGCAAGCCGTGCGTGGGACGTGAGAAAGCAGCGACTCTCTTTGGACGATGATGCATGGAAGGAGCGTGTACTCTTTACGGTCATGGTGATGACAGGCCGTTTACCATACGTATCGTCTGGGTAAACTTAGATTCGGGGTGCAGGAGGAGTACTGCGGCTTTAGACCTAATATGAAGTTGCTGAGCGCACTGTAAAGAAACAGCCGTTACAGCAATTGCTCTGACGGGTTTCTCTTATTTAGAGTCATCCCCCCCCCCCAGGAAATTGTGTCACTACGCCATGTTGGAAACTTCACGTTGCGAGTCATCTGGGTTGAAGAAACCTGCTTCATTTATGTACAAGAACTCAAGAAATTCCTAGTGAAGCTAATTTAGGACACAGAGATGGTGTAAGCCGATGTCGTGAAGACAGCGTCGGAACCTGATAACACATTAATTAGCTTGATTCGCCCCGATTCGGCGCGCTGCAAAGGAACTTACCAGTGAAGGGCTCAGTTCCGGCCTGGAGGCTGGTGGCGACCATGCTGGTGCTCACGCCCTGCTTCGAGGTGAGGTACTTGAAGAACTCGTTGAGGTCACCACTGAAGCTGGTGATGGTGCTTGACGCAACAAAGGAGTACACGGTGGTGTCGCCATTGGGACCCGAGTAAATAGTCCACGAAGAGCCAGCAATGGTAGCAGTGTCGATGGACGATCCGGTGCTCGAAATCGGTCCTGCTCCACCATAGGCGGCCAGCCAGATCATGATCTCGTACTGGTTGTTGGCTCCGACGGAGGGAGCTAGCCAGAGATCATAGGCGACGTCGGCGACTATGCTGGATCCAGTTTGACTATCGACGTCTTAGCATGATGGCAGATAACGGTGGCGAAACGAACAACTCACGTCCACGTCCACGTAGAAGGAATAGAGCTAATGGCAGAGAGCTGCTTGTTGACGTCCTCGAGAGCCACGTTCGAGTAAGACTTGACCTGGTTCGAACCGCCAGCCCAGGTCCACGAAGTCGACCAGACCACAGAGCCCGAGGTGATGGACTCGAATGTGGTGCACTGCGAGCCGGAAGTGGCCTGCGCCGCGCCCCAGTTGTTGTGGTAGATGGTGAATCCGCCCGTCTCGAGGGAGCCGAAGCTGTCGCACCACGTCGTAGCTCGCTTCTCCAACGTCCGGGTCGGGGAAGCCACTGCGACAGCGGCGAGTAGGATCTGGGCGAGACATGTAAAGGCCTTCATGATGAATATACTATGGAAGCGTTTGCTAGAGAGCGAAGGAATCGAATGTGCACAGAGAAGATCTGCAAGGACTAGACACGCCGGACAACTTATATATCGCCAACTTTTGTCCCCTATTCGGCGTGCGCACAGAGCACATTCGGAGTTCTTCCTCCAATTGCGGTAATGTTTCCAAACCGGATTCAACGCCGGCGCTCTAGGTATCCCGTTTCACCATTTCATCTACAGCGGACAGCAACAATTCAACTGAAACGGGTTTCCAACGCAACTCTTTTGCGGGAGCAAGCGTGTGTCATTCATCCGCCCACGATTGCGTGGAAACGGCCCGTGGTCCACCGAAGGCAGGATTTCCCACCAATTGCGCCGAGCTTGGATATGCTCGGCTGAACTCCAAACAAGAGGTTCCCGGGAAGACAGTTAGCGGCGGGTCATTTTTGTTTCAGCTTGTGGTATGTAATTAATGGTGTCCGGATGTCCGGATGGTTAGGCTCCGCCTCTCGGTGGAATCTTGTCTTCCGGGCTTCAAAGGGGATAAAAGAGAGTAGATCTTCCCCTCCGTATTGAGGAAATTGCCAAGTGTCATTGTTGTCGCCGATCAGTGCAGGAAGAGAGAGCTCCAGCCTTTACATAGTAAAAGCTGTCTTGTGGCACTAATGGCCTCTTGGATGCGAAGTTGGCAATTGAGATCACGAGGCCGAAGCACAAGGATCAAATAGCGCTAACATGGAAAGGGGCTCTTTTCTTACTGCCTGAGTGAGGAAGCATCAGCAGTTTTGTCCAAAACTCTTCACCTGGGATATGTGCTAGGTAATAAGTAGACACATTCTACTGCATGCAGACTCAGTCTTTATGGATGTCACTCCTTATCATCAGGTTGGATTAAGTGGAGATTACGATTTCACTAGGTCAGTAGCTTTTTAACAGGGATCTACCAAGTGCCTGCTCTCAGATGGCTTCTCCTGTTTTGTTTCACCTTGTGAGCGAGCTCCTTAACACCCCCAAGTACATAAAACAGGCAAGCTTTCAGAAGCAAGAAAGCCGAGGAGAGGCTTTTCTCGATTATCGCACCCACCGAATAGCACAAGTAATAGGCTAGACTACGTCCTGCGAAGTACGCTTATGATCAGATCGTTTTCTGTTGAGGACAAGGCACGGCTGGCTCGGGACGCCCCGCCCCCGCTGGCCAATCTAATTGCGGTGCACCACGCCAAACTGGAGGAAATGGGCCGAGGCATCGTTCGATCTGGGGACGACAGGGGCGAGGTTCTGTAAGCCTGGGGCGGACGAGTTCGCGTCTGGGTTTTCGTCTGCGGGTTGGGGATCGGAAAGTGGTCAGATTCCTGGGTTTGTTTTGGCTGCGAGGAGGAATGGAGAATGGCAGCTTGTTGAGCGGCATGGTACAAGATAATGATTCAGAAGTAGATGCCAGACAATGTGCATCTCAATTATTGTGCGAGGAGGGATGTTGAATCATCAATCGTCAGTAGTTCAGACCGAGGAGGGTTCACAAGAGTGCAGGTCACCATCTACGAGCTATTATCAGATACTAGACTCGATACAAGTCTACAAGCTCAAATTGATATCGGCGTCCTTCAAGAGCCTCAAGAGCTGCAGCTAGACACCTCATTATTGGCCGCGCTATTCCTGCACATGCCATTCCCGGCACATACCGGACATCTGCGCCATCCAGAACAACCTCTACTCCCGCAGCACCGTACGAAGTAGCTGGTATTCAAGCCTCCAACGATTGGTCCCTGTCAGCTCGCCACCCCAAAAGTGGTCCTCGAAACCCGGTTGTTGGGGATCTGTTGGGAATTCGGCATCGCGACGAATCCAGGTTTAATCCATCTCGAAACGGACACAAGCTACAAGGTTTAGTCCCCATCAACGCCACAACCCCTGGCCCATTGCTCGAATTGTCCAATACTAACTGTTCGGTATTTTTTTTCCCCCAATCCACTGATGCTGAATTGCCTTTTGCTGAGCGGGGATGATGTGTTGATAATCGGAATCTAGGCCGCTGTCAATGGTTGGCAAGTGTCCGACGCGCATGTGGCGTGATTCCATTCCCGTGGGATTATCGACGAAGAACCAAGTCTTTTCCGTTCAACGTTGACCCAACGATATTTCATGCTGTTGCCCTATCGTTCCATATGCTATCTGCACAACTTGCCGCCAATCCATCTTTAAGGAAACGTCTCGGTCCAGTTATAACAAGGCTGCCTCTGCCCTGCCAATCTCAGCTTTCCACCTCACCTCCCCATCTCCTTTTCCCGGCTTATATCTGTATCTACAAAGCCGCTCAGATCGAGGTCGACCTCGATATAAGACCCACTGCCCCGACCGCGTTCCTCCATATTCAGCTCTGCACTGCACCCCCAACGACAACATCTCAGTCCACAACGTCGTCCTCGACCTGACTCATCCCTCAAGAAGGCCCTTTCTCTCCCTAGCACTTGTCGTCTGTGCTAGGACCTTCTCGTCGACGACATCCTCACGTTCCACCGCCAATTGGCAACTTTTCTTCTTCAACCACAGGAAAGACATCGCCCACAATGTCGTCGGTACCTCTCGCTGCCAAGGAGGCCACTGCTTTCCCTGATGGCACAACGGACTACGTTCCACTACGAGGCGACACCAAGGCCAAGGGGAAAACCCACAAGAGCAAAGTTCACATCTCCCATCTTCCCATGACGTGGTCCAACTGGCCACAGCACATGAACTGGCTCAACTGTACCCTGGTCGTCTTCATCCCCTTGACTGGATTTATCGCTGCCTACTGGGTCCCCTTGCATCTCTACACAGCCATCTGGGCTTTCATTTCCTACTTTAACAGTGGCCTGGCGATTACTGCTGGTAAGTTCCGTCCTCCCAGCGTGTTAGTTCCCCGAGTATTGTGAAGAGCCTTGATAACTAACTCTCGCCTCTCCAGGCTATCACCGTCTCTGGTCGCATTCTGCTTACAAGGGCACTACTCCTCTCAAGATCTATCTCGCTGCCTTCGGTGCTGGTGCCGTTGAAGGTTCTATCCGCTGGTGGTCATACGGCCATCGCGTCCATCACCGCTACACCGATACCGACAAGGACCCATATTCTGTTCGCAAGGGGTTGTTCTACTCCCATATTGGATGGATCATCTTCAAGCAGGACCCCAAGGCACAGGGTCGAACTGATATTACTGACCTGAATGAGGATCCTATCGTTGTATGGCAGCACAAGAACTACATCAAGTGTGTTCTAGTCATGGCCTTTGCCTTCCCAGCTCTTGTTGCTGGTCTTGGCTGGGGAGACTGGTGGGGTGGATTTGTCTATGCCGGCATCCTTCGCGTTTGCTTCATTCAACAAGCTACCTTTTGCATCAACTCCCTTGCACACTGGCTCGGCGACCAGCCCTTCGACGACCGAAACTCTCCGCGAGACCACATGGTCACTGCCCTAGTCACCCTCGGCGAAGGCTACCACAACTTCCACCACGAGTTCCCCTCCGACTATCGCAACGCCATCGAGTGGTACCAGTACGACCCGACCAAGTGGAGCATCTGGCTGTGGAAGAAGATGGGCCTTGCCTACGACCTCAAGCAATTCCGCGCGAATGAGATCGAAAAGGGTCGCGTTCAGCAGATGCAGAAGAAGCTCGATCAGAAGCGTGCCACCCTGGATTGGGGCATCCCGTTGGAGCAACTGCCTGTTGTTCCCTGGGACAACTTTGTGGCCGATGCGAAGAATGGCAAGGCCCTCGTCGCCATCGCTGGTGTGATCCACGACGTGACCGACTTCATCAAGGACCACCCCGGCGGCAAGGCCCTGATCAACTCAGCCATCGGCAAGGATGCCACCGCCATCTTCAACGGCGGCGTTTACAACCACTCCAACGCAGCCCACAACCTCCTCTCAACTATGCGCGTGGGCATTCTCCGTGGCGGTTGCGAAGTGGAAGTCTGGAAGCGCGCCCAGTTCGAGAACAAGGAGATCACTTACATGAACGATTCCACCGGCAACCGAATCGACCGAGCTGGAACCCAAGTCACCAAAGTCGTGCAGCCTGTGGCGAGCGCCGATGCCGCCTAAGGTCTAGGAGGTTAGGGGAGGAATTCATGATGAGAGAATGAACTAGATACCTTGATTGATGCGCGTGAACAAAATTTGGAACTGCTCTTTCGCAACAGGAATACTTGGCAGGTTATTGGCGTATGAGGAGCTGTGGATGTGGGCTACCCGACGATGACAAATTGTAAACGTCGAATTGGCCATGATTCTATCGTTGAAGATGTCCTAAATGAACATTTGCTTTATATCATTTTGAGCTCTGAAGTCTTTCATAATTTATCAATACCGTTCAAGCTATCTGTGAACTACGAACACTTATTCTGTTAATGTCGAGAAAAAAGATAAGCCCTCATGGATACTGAAGATGGCTGCGCAAGGTGTATTCTGGTTAAAACCACATCTCCTATTGTCTATCATTGGACCAAGCCAACATGACAACATCTCGCTGCGGGCTTAGTCACGTTGCTAAAGGTAAACTGCCATGCGTGTATACTTACTGGTAACATTTTAACGCTCTCGAGGTTCAACCTTGACGCAAGAATTAACAGTCTCACGAGAACGCTCCCGAAGGTTTTTCACGCGCACCCTACAAGACCATGCGGTCAGAGCTCAAGCCCTACGCCTTGCTCCCATTCCACGACGACACAAGCAAAGACGCCATGGGTGACCTGGCAGAGCTGTCACGTCTAAAGAATATAGGCTAATCCAGAATTATGTATCAACTGAATGTTTGTTTTCTACATTTGCCTCGATTAGCTATATTTAACAGGAGCCAGCAGTCCTTTTACTAGCTAGTCAGTTCTTTTTCCCCGAGACTGTACCCTCAAAGTCACTATACCAGATGAGCTGGAGCGTGAAACCCCTCGTATAGAAGATTTTCTCAGCTATTTCCGATCTAGTAGAACATTGAGGACCCAACGGCTCATTTAATAGCATTCTTCTACCTTGCGCATCCACTCGACGATAAAGAACAAACTTGTAGCCTGCAGGCCGATACTCTGAAAGTGGACTTCGAGTCACTGCTCCGCGTGAAGTAGACCGCGTCTGATAGCCCATTATTCGATGGGCAACCCCAAGAACCCATATTCCACGCCAAGCCAATAAGGAATGGCGGTTGCTACAAATGGACAACCTGGGATGGCAGCCAATGAGTGACCTTGGGTAGGAAGGGAAATGGGCACAAGTTAGCTATAACGGTATCGATGCAGGGGAACCATTTAAGTCCCTTACGAGCATTATTCTAGGCTCGAGCTCATGAAACTACGGGCTCTTATACCACCCAGCTGGGCCTCGTTGAAAAGTGTAGCCAAGTATAAACGGCCTGCGTAAAGAAGAGCAAGAGCGTTCAGGGATAGATGTTATCTTGCTTCAATCATTGGCATCATCAAGTAGCATTGTTACATTCAACCATCATACCTTTGTGCACACAGAGAGCCATTCGCTTGTTCACTGAAGAAGTGATCACATTGATCTTGGAGGTGCCTGTTGCTCTAAAGCAGATGAGGGTATTCATGTACTAGATTAATTAATTATCGTACAATTATGTTGTAAACTATTAGAGCCTCATGCCCTACGCTCCCCTCAAATTCATCGGCTTATAGCATAAACGCAGCAAAGCCGACAGCAACGGCCGCCAAGCTAAGGCCGTTCGCAACAGCAGCTCCGGTACCAGTGGCAGTGGCGACGGAAGTTCCCGTAGCAGTACCAGAAGCAGTCGAGGAGCCAGTCGCCGTTGCCGTAGCCGTTCCGCTAATGGAAGAGCTCTTCTCGGCAGCGGTAGCATTCTTGGGCGCGATGGGAGTGTCGTACTTGGAGCACATTCCGTCCTTGTCCTCGGGGCAAGTCTTGGGGTCGATGCAGATCGACTGGAGGGCAGAGCCTTGCTTCTTGATGACGGTCGTGGCGGGGGCGCAGCGAACGTTGAAGAGGGAGTTGAGAGCCGTGGCAACGACCTTGATGTCGTCCTCGGCGACACCGAACGAGGCCGCGGCGAGGCCGACCTGGGTGACGAAGTAGGTCACCTCGGAGTAGTCGAGGTCCATGAACTTGTGCACGTTGTACATGGACGTCTCGGACGTGTAGGCATCGAAGCCAGTCATACCCTGCATGGAGCAGCCAAGCAGAGAGCCGAAGAATTGGTAGAGGTGGGTGAGGAGGAAGCTGAGAAGCCGTGTGAGCTTGTGACCTATATCAAGAGGTCTATTGGGGGGGAGCTTACTATTGGTTGGACTTCTCATCGTTGGCCGGCATGTTCTTCAGCAGAGGCTTAGCACCACCGCCGTCGAGGAAGTTGACGGAGACGCCCTTCTTGCCGCCTCGGTTGGTAGAGGCAAGGTCGCCAGAGAAGTAGGGCAGCAAGTTGACGTCAGTGCCGTTGATCTTGCCAGGAGCCAGGATACCAGGCACCATGATGCCGACATTGGGCTTGGTGTCTGGGAAGGAACACGGCGTTAGCAAAGTAAAGCCGTCGGGGCGCGGACTCTCTCGACTTACAGTTTCCAATGACCACGGTGTTGACAAGCACGGTCAAGAGGGCGTACTGGTTGTCGGCAGTGTTGTTCTTGAGCAAAGCCTTCGTGTAGTAGTCGCAGATGGGCGTGTCAGAGGGACGCTGGGCAGTGACGGAGGCGGCAGCAGCCGCTGCGAGGGCTAGGGTGTTGAAGCGCATGATGGAGATGGAGGATTTTTGGTGGCTAAGTGAGTGAGTGCGTGAATGAGGCGTTGACTTTCAAGACTCACCGTTGTCAGCGTGAGTCTGGCTTCTTAAACCAAACAGAACAATACATAGACTAAGGATACCACTATTTCTTCCCCTGCGTCCAAGTAGCACGGACGTCCACAAGGTTTCGTCCCCATCCAAGCTGAGAGCTCCTGAATCCCAGCAGAAATGAGCAATGTCTTGGTGTGCCGGATGCGTGAGACTCCGGTCGGGGCTTCGGCACGATTCAGATGGACGGCAAAGCTGGGCTAAGGAGCCTGTACAACGCCGGCTGCGGGGAAGCTGCTCTCTAGCCAAGCCCTCTTGGCCAGATCAGGGATGGGATAGGCCTTGCAATTACCTTTTAGGGCGATGATGATTGGGCTGGCTGCGTCAGGAGGGACTTGGTAATTACCTTTTAGGCTGACCGTGATTGGGCTGCATATGGGCATGTCTCAACGAGAGCACGGCCGCCATGGAGGCTGGGAGCCCTACGAGGCGATCTGGGAACCACCGAAACGGCCTATCCTTCAGGCCTTTTGGGCGTCGGTGTTTCTTAGAATGGGTTTAGAGCACAACCATGGAGATAAGTCCAGCTCTCCAAGGCAGTTAACGGCTTCCCAATGTTTCTCAGGTCGCATCTTGTCAGATCAAACTCCAGACTGCGCCTCCCAAGGAAGCCAACTATGATTCAAGCTATCAGATCACGGTCCAGACTGGGTAGGCCGGTCCGGAACAGGACACCAAGGGAGTCAGAGACAGTTGAGTCCAGACCGTCGCCGAGGCGTCAGGGGAGCCGGCCAATGACACTCAGCGCTTTAACAATCCCGGTGCCTAGTGAGGCAGTGTGACATCACATCCGCCTCCGCCATGCCGCTAGGGTCCGTTGGTGTTGGTCTAGCTTGATCATTGCTCGGAAGAGCCCAGGTCCGACGGCTTTCAATAGCTTCGGCATTCTTAAGATCCGTCGGGGACGAGCTTTTTTTTTGTTGCGATCGACGTCATGCCCTAGTTTTTTAGTTGCTTGCGCGCGTTGGTGTGCAGTACGTATCGCATCGCCGAGCGTGTTGTTGAAGTGGTCTCGCGAGCTCTACCCACGACACAAGTTAGACTGCACACTAGACTACTGGGACAGGAGGAAACGAGGTTTGACACCTGCCGTCCGCCGTCGTTATGTAAGCTAGATGTCGAGAAAAGGGGTACGTTAGTTTGTTTACTTGTTGGTGGCGAATGACATGTTAGGGAATGGTGCGTGGGATGCTGCAAAAAGGCGGTCACCTGTGAGACGCAATGCAGATGAACGCGCCAACTGCCAAGTTTTCTTTGTGAAGGAACGCGGGCCGACATGCACAGGTAATAAATACTGGCTAGTGACCATTGCCTATGACATAAACACTGCGGCTTGACTATGCGCGTGGTGTTGAAGCTTGAGTCGCTGTAGCGACGTCCTTTGCAGTACCTGTCTATGATTTGTCGAATGATGCATCGCTTGCTGTGAGACACATCTAGAGGCCTCTCACATCAACAAGAGGACATGTTCCACCGGCCTCCGTCCTCTGATATGCTGTCTCAGATCCGATTCAAGTGCGCCTCACCGTGAGCCTCGATCGATGGATGTTTTTGAAAGCCACCACCCAGAAGCCGCATCGGAAGCCGCAGCAGGCCTACTGTACCGCCGTGGTGTTATGAGTAGTAAGTATGCTGCTACTACTAGCCCGTCTTGGGGGGATCGAGAGCTTGCTGAGAGTCGAGTTTCGACTGCGATGCTAGTAGATTCTAAGTGCGTGGAAGCATGTAAGCGTCGCTAGGCTACGAAGAATGGTGAGACGTTTGTGTAAGATCAAGCATATGCCCCAGCGAAAAACATCGTCTTTGAATCCGAGGGTTCACGTAAACGAGAACAGCCACTTATCAGCAGCAGAACTTGAATAAATGGCCAAGGAGACAGCCTAGCCATTCGAGGCAGCTCTTGGTCCAGCGCGTCTTTCTTGGTCTTGTTGATAAAGTTTGAACGCACTCCCGCAACGGAAGAAGCTGCAAAAGCCTTCCCCGTGCTAGTAATCGGCGAGCGCCCGGGAGTACCTGAATAAAATGAAGCTACGCATCGAATCTCAGGATACGTGGACAACGTAACTAGAAGAACAGACACCAGGCCAACCCAGGCTTTGCCTAAGGCGGCAGAATCACAAAAGAAGTCAAACCGCAGTAGGAAGCGCTGGTCCAGTCTATGGCCAAGCTAGGGTTGCCCGCGATGATCACTTACCCTGACGAATCAATCATAGACCATCCGCCGTGCTGGTTTTGGGTCTTGATCAGATTGAGTTTAATGTCTCCGGAGTCCCGACCATCCGAGCCGATCTTTTCTTCTACAGGCTGATGAGCGCCGTCTTTTGGATGTACATTGGGGATTGGCAATTCTCCTTCCGCAGGCACACCTATTACGAAGACTACGCCCTTCACATCTGAAGTCGTGATTCTCAGACCCCACGTTAAGGCTGCCTCTTTAATTACCCCAGGTCGTCGCTAATGGTTGAATGCCCGCTCATGGCAGGCTTTGATGAATGAACCCACCACCAATGCTGTCTCCAAAGTGTCTCCAAAGTGGCACTGACGCTTTCGTATCGTAAGATTATCAAGGCTGTTACGTCACAGCATTATTGCAGGCATAGGATTAACACAGGCAATCTTAATGTTAAAGCTTTCTAGATCAGGCGTTTCATCCTAATTACCACTTATCCAATTCCTTCCACCTGATCAAAGTCATTCAGTTAACGGTTCCCAGTTCCGTTTTGCATAAATGCATGCAGAAATCTGCAGCGTTTGTCCTCCATCATCACCAGTGAATATGACATATGCTATCGCCATCCATAGTGAGCGTACTGAATCTCCTTCTCCTTAAGCGAGAGACTCGGAATAACGCCTAACCAATCCTCTAGGAACGTTCCCCAAGCTTTGTGTTGAACCAGCGTATAATGCCACGAGCTTACCCTGGAGATGGAAAGAAAATGCCGACGAGCGGAACTACTAACGGGCGATACACGCACAGCTCCGGTCTTGGCGGCATATATCCCCTCTCTGAAGATTGAAGCTCGGTAGTTAAAGCCGTAGCCCTTGGTGCATGATGCTTGTGTGGTTTAGTCCCTTAGAACCGCCCCTCCCACGAGAAGAGAGTGAAGTGTAGCCTCTAGATGCTATCTACTTGCTCTGTCAAATCGTGTACAGATGAATGTCTGGCCTTCTTTTAGCTGATCTGATTTCTGCTGCTAGAGTCTAATTCAAAATTTTCTGCCTCTAACCCCTTCTGAAAGAGTTTATCGACCAACTTGTTGCTCTCACCTGGCATAGCTTTGCATCCGAGACGATCAAGATGCTGGCGTTGTCGGGGCATTAGCAATCTTGGCTTAGATTAAGATTAGATTCGAGGAGCTTCATTGCTTCGAGAATGGCCGGATACGGAGCATTCTAGTCTAGAGAGCGTATATTAGAAAGCATGGTCTTGATGCAACTAGCTTTTGCGTCTTTCTCACCCTGCACGTCAGTTTTCCCTATCACCAGCCGGTCTTGCACGTCATTTGCTTCCACTCACCATGTTATTCGTCAAACCTCTCTCCGTCATCTAGGCATTTCTAATCCCCACCCTATTAGTAGCTTCGCTCAGCCACGACACGGAGCTTGATCTCAGGATCAAGCTTCCGCAGACTTCTGCAAGTAGTAAGGGTGCATCTTACCAGATCCAAGCTCACGACGGAGCAGCGAGATGTAGACTTCAACCTCCTCAGTAGTCCAGCGTTCCATTGTATTCGCCACAAAAAGAACATAGCCCTCAATATCCTACTTGAGCGTAGCCTGTGCATATCCTCCAATCTCCTTAAGCTCCGGGTTCTTAGGCCACCCGCCGATGGGCACCTGTGTTGCATGAGGAATTATTGAACATCTGCCTAATACCCGTGGGCCGGTTTCAGGGCTCACCGTGAAGTCGGGCTCCTTGATGCCAACGAACCCTCCCCCCTCCATGGCCTTCCTCTGCACCCCGTCCTCTACGATCGTGAATGATCGGCCTATCTTCTTGCCACCCACCACGAAGAATTTGCCCCACTGGTGCATCTCGCTTTTCTCGGGGATCGTGCCGTCATTGTAACCCATCCTAGATAGCGCTTCGTGGCTTTTCAGGCAACCGCCAGGTTTGAGGCATCTATACGCTTCCTTGAACAGCCGCGACCAGTCAACGATGCTACCGACGAGCCAACGGATGTGGAGGTAATCCAGCGTGTTTGAGGGAAAAGTCCACTCCTGAGTGAAGTCATCGACTTGACTAGCGAGCAGTAAGTTTACGATTAGACGGAATATATGGAAACTCTAGTATTGCTCACAGCTGTGGACTTGGTGGAACCCAGCTGGGTTGGATAGGCGAGATATCAGTACCAACGACTTCTGTGCCAGGGAAAGCGTTTGCACGATTACTATTAAAATGATGAGAACTAATCATAGACTCCACTAAGGGTTAATTTAACATACATTGCCCATATTCCTATGAAGCGTGAGCCAGCGTTCTGTTGCATTCTGAATAATGCTCCGTACCTGTGCCGGTCCCAATATCAACAACTTTCTGTTGTAAGTAGTCAACGATAGCTAGGGAAAGTATTTGGGTCAACTATACTTTGACGTCTTTAAAGATAGATGCGAGATATACGGCTCCATTCGGAACCTGGGTCAGAACTTGATGGCTATGACAGTAAGCGGCTTCCACATCTTTCTAGACCATTTATGAATGCCTCAATCGATATCCAGACTCGTTTTGCCGATCATCATTCGTTGCCCTTGTGCTAGTTAGTGACTGCATTTTTGTGAACTAGAAAAAGTCGACGAATCAGTACTGGGCATTTCTGATATCCTTGTGGTATACCCTGCCATGAATTGTCCTGTAATGAAGGATGCCTCAGGTAACGGATGCCGTCGATTCGGAGGAGTTGTCGTCAAGAGTTGAATTGGCATCATCATCCGCAGCGAGCTCTCGATCAGGTTAACCCAGTGTTACTGTCACTGTTGCAGAGTTGCAGGTGATAACGGCACTAACTTTAGCCACCTGCGCCCAGTATTAAGAAGGATGAATGCTAGGCGGCTCCTCGACGGAAGGGTTGTTCATGCATCTGGCGTTAGACATATTGGTAGACTTTAGCGCAAAGACTAGGGACGGGACTTGATAGTGAGCTTCAACATGTGAGCCATAGAGGACGATGGAAACGCAAAGATAGGCACAGGAGTGGATTGAAGGGACGTGGGAACAATGTTTTCTTCATCCCGGACCCCTGGCTGTCGAGGCTACGAACCACGAGACTTTCCACACCATTTGTCGCAGATGAGCTGCCAAAGTGGCATCATCCCCACTGACATGTGCCGCCAAGTCCTATTCTACAACCACAATTTAGCGAAGCTTCTCTGGGAACCTGGTAACTGCATCGACGGCTGTAACGCTGAACCCCAACATGTTCTTCGTATAGCTGTTGGTTAGACGTCGTCCAAGGTTTAGCTGATTGCATTTAAGCGACGCCAACAGTAGCCATGGCTGTTCATGCAAATAGTGCTTGGTGTGGTAGTGGTTCGATGAGAATCATGGACTTGATAATTCAACAGTTCTAGTTGAGGCGTGATAGACGCATACAAGCGGCCGCCACGAATCTTCTTCCCATGTTTGCATTGACTTTCGACAGCCTTGCGCTGTCTAACTGGATGCGCCCTTTGGTTCGCCCTTCAGGAGGGTTGGCTCCGCGGCGGTGAAGTTCTTGATATCACCAAAGACCTTCTCAGCAAGTGGCCCCGCAGCGGCTTGGTTGAACGATTGCGTAGAATCCCACTTCAAAATAGCTTGAATCTGGTAAGGTCCTCCGTCTGCCAGCTGGAAAACCTCCCAACCCTTCAAACCGCTTGGGCCCCAAGTTCTGCCACAGTGTCAACAAGCTAGTTCAAATCGTATGATAAAGGTACGCAGATAAGGAACCAGCTTCGGGGATTACGTACTCGAAAACCAAGGGCATGTGCTTGTTGAGGTAGTAGTCAAGGTCGAAGTCGGGACCCGAAGCGTAGAGGATGTTAACGATGGCCATGTTGGATAATCTCAGTTAGGTCGACTGGATAAGTATGATGATTGTCTAGTCTGGTCTCCGACTTTCCCTCAAGGATGCGGGAACTTGCCTTCTTATACGTTTCTGACAGATTCCGGGCTATCCGCCTGCCCGAGCCCCACCGATAAATTCGCAATCCACGTAACCCCTCATGAGATAGGATCATTACTGGTTAGTTCTTTGATGTTGCGGGGTAGCCGCGGCATCTTTCTTGTCGAACACTTATATGCGACGGTGATAAAAGGCTCAAAATCATACTGATAGAGCCTTATACCATCCTCCCGCCCCTTTTATGTATACTATGCAAGTTTCTCGAAACATGTGGTTTGCTATGCTCTAGCTAGTAACCTTTCTGCCACCATACATCGGTCGTGAGTTCTGCAGCGTCTTTGATGGGGCTGGCTCTCTCAACTCGTTCTAGAATGATACCCAATTCTGGGTAGGATGATCTTGCGGAGACGTTTACATGTGAGTAGGAGACCACGCCTTGTACTGTACATTCTGGAGCTGGGGTCGGTATCATCTATCAGTAGGAAATGCGCTTGGTCAGATATCTTCAGGTTTTAATCCGAAGTTGAACGGCGTTACACATCCAATGGAGATAGCGAATCATCGGGGATAAGATGTTCGGGGATAGGAGATGGGATGGGTGCTTCAGCTTACACATTGCAGATGGTACTCAGGATACAGTGAATGGTAATATCAGTAAGCCTCACATATCCAAACCCGTCGATGCCGCCGCAGGTATTAAGTTTGTATTCCACTTGAGATGTGCGCGATTGAATCAGCTGAGCTTTGCGCCTCGAAACGGCATCCTGTAGCGCAAGCAGATGAGGTCCAACGAGACTTATGGCAGCCGGCCGTCCGATACTGTCGGATGAGCCAGAATGGGTATCCAACGCAAAGGCCCAAAGTTAGCGTGGCATGAATCGTTACTCTTCTGATTCACATGGTATCCTGAGACAAAACTCAAGTGAGATCTTAGTCAGTGTGCTTGGCCGCTTTCTGCTCACCCTTTCCCCTGAGCAGTCTCCTCCAGATGAGCGAGTGGAAGATGGAGGAAGAAACAGGCAGACGGGTGTCAGTTAGGAAACTAGAAACAGCCCCCACCGAGCGAAAGGTACAATAGCGAGATGATTTCGCAGAGAGAATAAGTAGTCGGGTGATTTCCGCCGCCCGTATGAGCAGACTAGGCGAGCGTTAGGGTGGTTAAATCTCTCATGATAGTCAGCAAAGTCCCCGTGATGGGATCTTGCAAAGAGAAGGTGGCTAAGCATCTGCCTTGGCAGATGGAGCTCAGCTGGACAGGAGATGTTTGCTGTGAGGTTGAGTGGAGCATATTGTAATGGTATATTTTCTTCCCACCATTTCTAAAAGGTCTTCCTGGGGTAGGATCTAGCCTCTCTGCGAATTGATACAAGGGTGGGGGAAGCTCTGTGAAGCTCCGGGAGTTCACTGCCCGATTTCGCCAGGACATCTGCTTCCTCGTTTCCAGGGATGCCCTTGTATTCTGGGCACCATCGAACGTTAACATTGCCGTGATCTCTTGCGATTTTGCGAAAGTCTAAGCACTCAGCTTGTGAAGTATTAGATGGTTTGCCAAGAAAGCATTCTGCGGCGGAGACGTTATCGAAGCAAACGTGGGTTGCGTGTGTGAAGGGAAACTGTGTAGTGCGGCGGAGGCCCTTGAGGGCTCCTATGATTTCAACGTCAAAGACCTCGGCAGGGCTAAGTCTTCCTTTGCCTCCAGCAATTTTGTAGCCATATTTTATGTATGACGAACCCATAGCCCGCAGCTCGCGAAGGGGCCATTGAGCCGTCTGAGTATACTATTAGGTCTGATGTAGGGACTGACTGTAGCCATTGGAGAAATTCCTTCGTCGTGACAGACTTAGATGCGACATGTAGTCGGGTTCCAGTAGGTGAGCAGGACGCGCTAATGAGCTGCGGGCGAGGGCAACTGGGGAAGAGCCTAGCTGTTCTCTGTAGACGGGACCTATAAGCTATATGCCGTACTGTTTGGCGTCTAGGGTTAACTTTGAGTGTAAGGATGAGCGAGTGTCGGCCATCTAGGGATCTCAGCTTTGCAGCATAGTGGAGGCGTTAAAGAGTCAAGTAGATGCTCTACAAGTCGGATCCCGCTTTCTCGGTGGAGGATCGGGAGAGGAGATGTGCTCCATATAGGGAGGATGGCGCATAGGGCAGTGTTGTAAAGTATCCCGAGGAGGATGATAAGGTTGTGTATACGGGTTGATAGTGTTAGGGAGCTCATCCCTTAGTCGTGGGTTTGGTTTAGAGGTGCCTGGGTACCAGGCCTCCGCCCCGTAGAAGAGGGTTGACTCTACGCAAGCGAACAGTGTTAGCTAGGCCGCGAAGAAGGCCAAAGACTGTGCTTTTGCAGCCCATTTCTTGACATGGGTTTTGAACGAGAGTTTCCTATCAAGCCAGATGCCGAGCTAGCGTAATAAGTCTTCTGGTCTCCTTTCAATTATCCCATGGAACACTGGCGGGCAATAGTGGCTGTTCTGGCGTGAGAAATTCATTACTTCCGTTTTATCTGGGTCAAAGGTGACGCTGTTTGCATCGCCCCAGGCGATCAGGTGAGCTACTATATCTTCTGAGATTGCAGTTGCTGTCTCGTCGAGGGTCCGGCCGATGCAGACTGTCCCGACGTCGTCTGCGTATCCAGAGCGGGAGGCTGGGCTAGGCGAGCAGGCTTACTTGATTGAGGCTGGCAGGGTCGTGCCGAGCTGGTAGATCGGGGCGGTATAAAGGAGGAAGAGGATCGGGGACGCCGGTGACCCTTTGCGGGAGGCCGCATTTCAGCGGGGATGACGGCGTTGTTGTATCAGAATATTGGATTATCGCTGAGCGGTCTCTCATAAAGGAGCCTACCCATTTCACGAACAAGGCGGGTCAGCCTTGCTGATGTAGTTGGAGCTGGAGTCGGTTACGCATGACTGTGTTAAAGGCACCTTGGGTATCCATTGTCACAAGTGTAGCTACCTTGCCGCCATTAAGGGCAGACTGTATCTCATGGACTAGTGCGGCTACTGAGTTAACTGAGGAGCGCTTCAGTAGTGCACCTTACTGCCAGAACAAATTTACATTTATAATTCGCTTTCCAATATCATTAATAAAGACAAAGGCTGAGTTGCTTTATTTTGTTTAGGGTATTTTCCCCTCTTAGTAGCCGTTTTCTAGGATGAGCCTGGGATATACGATGATGTATGTGGAGGAGCTGGGATCTTAGGATTTCTTTTGTCATGCTAAAAAGCCATAGAATCATCATGGTGTAATGCGTGCGGTAGGAGACACGGTTTAAGACGCAGCATTTCCGAATTCAGGTAACCGGTGTCTGAGAATCCGTGCTGAAGATGAGTGCGAAGAAACTTTCATAAACATAGACAGCCAGGATAGGAAAGATAGATTACAGCCGAAATTCCACATGAATTCCCCCTCAGCAATGAAACAGAATCGACGACAAGCTCCACGGTAAATGCAACAGCGCACGAGTGCTTACAACTCGGTCCGTCGCCGCTTCTGGCGCCCGCCTTCATCATCTGGCTCTTCCCTTGTAATGCCAATCACCACCCTTCGCGAACCCCCATTCGAGGCCTCATACCAATCTCGGGCTTCCAGAATGTCCAATGTCGACAGTCCGCGGCCAGGGGCTAAGCCAAGAGTTAGCATTGCACTGTCCTGTCCCTGAAGCCACCATGAACTTACTATACGATCGTCGTATAATGTCTTCGTCCAGATTAGTTCCTCTTGCCGTGTCATGGCTGTTGCTGGGATACGGTGCTGGCGGAGGTGACTGAGATCTCTGCTTAGGACGAGGACCCATATCTCCGTTGCGCCTATAGTTACTTCGTGGAGCTGTCCCAGTCGGAGTGCGTGTCGCTATGCCCCTTCCTCGGCCAGTGCTGGTTTTCTGATGACGAGTTTGAAACGTTTGAGTCGGTGTTGAGTGGACAGTTTTGATTGGCGTTCGATTCAAGATTGCCGGTTCTGCAGTAGGTGTTTGTTGCTGTGGAGCAGGCATCACCGCAACACAAGGACTCGATGTCAACGCGATAGAGTCCATGTCCGAAGGCTTGAACATGACAGCAAAGTATTCCACGCCTGCTTCGAGTCGGTCGAAACCGCATGAGCCGGCACCTATTCTGCATGTCAATTCATGACACTTTGGAATCGTCATGTCCAAAAATGGTGGTTCTTCCTCGTCTGGAGCAGTAATAGTATCATCAAGGGCTTCGGTGACCGAGATACAGGTGACAATAGACCTATCAACTACGATCGTGTGTCAGCACATTGGTCTCCTACCCGCCGAATGATTAGTTGAAGCTTACAGTCCTTTGCAAGCAGAAGGTCGCGCAAGTGAGAGCAGGTCAACTCGGCATGAAGCTGAACGGTAACCAAGCTGTCGTCGCCCCATGATAGATCGCCATCCCACTGGAGCGTCATGAGACTAGTGCTCTGAGTCGCCATCCCTGTTGCCAAGGCCAAACGATTCCTGATCTTTCTGTAGTCCAGAAGCCTCTGTTCAGCGCAGCTCAACACTCGCTTCTTGTGCCAGGCATTTGAGTGGTTTTCGTCATAGTCGAACCGATCGTCGGGCACCTCGTCGAGAACTTCAGAAAAGAGACGCTTGATGACGTGAAAGAGGACGTCCTCTTCCGCCAGATTCTGTGGCAATCCGAGCTCCTGTGTCGAAGCATCTTTGCTTAGCCATTTTTCATGGATCTTGGAAAGCTGTTCGGCCTCGACGTAGAATGTGTGCAGGGAAAGCTGCTCTGCACGCACGAACTCGACAGTAATTTCGCTGGTCTGCGTACATCCCTGTAAGGAAGCTCGAAGGAGTCGCACAGCCTCCTCTGCAAACTTTTGGCGTGGGATTGTCGCAACTTCCGCGCTGAGGAATCGCCTTCGTTGCTCCTGGTCGGCAGTCCGCACCAAGTTGAACCTCTCCAGTACTTCCCAGTACGTATTGGGCACTTCCACACCCTGACGGTCAAGCCCTTGGATTGTCTTTTCGAGTCGGGGGTTCTTTTGAAGTTAGCCCACAGACTCAGCAGTTCAGTCACGATGAGTAGTCGTAAGGGGACGATGTATTACCTTGGAGTTCTCCCTCGGAGAGTAGTACCATTTCGTAGGATCGGAGCAGAGATGTCGCTTCAGCTGAACGGCCGTGTTGACTTTCATGAACCGTTTTGCCCCCAACAGGTCTGCGTACTCCGGGTCGGACGAGATGAGCATTTCGTGTAGACGAATAACGTAGTCCGGCTTCTCCATCAGCACTCGGTCCCAGATATTAAGAATGGCCATCCCTTCCTCCTTGGCGCTCTTGACAGACTGTCTCTCCCGGTTCGTCACCCCATCGCTAAAGTTGTATCCAAACTTCAGTGGCCTTCCTGTTATACTTGCCGAAGCTCCATTCGAAGAAGATTGGAGCAATAAGCCTTTGAGATACAGATGGCCACAAAGTCGCCCATGGGTTATCAAATCGCCCCAGGAGGTTCGTACAATGCCGTCGTCGGGAGCGTCCTGCAGGAAAAGGGCAGCTTCGCACCACTTGTTGAAGTCCTCTAGACGGACTGGGCTCCGTTCACGTGGGTTTCCCTGTTGATCGCGCCCTTTGGCCCTGCCGCCGATGTGAAAACAGACATCTTTCAAGGGCAATGGCTCGCTTATTTTGAGAAGGGCCCGGGATTTCCCCTGTCTGCGGTCGAGCTGCATGCGGGTCATTCGACGAAGACGGGCGACCAATTTACCCCGCGTGTTGAAATTGAAATTCCAGTTGAAGCCACCGCTTACGCAACGAACCTCGTGGTTCTGAAAGCCACGCTGGAGTACCAGAAGTGCGATTTTCAGACCTTCGCCGTGGGCGCCAGCCTGGGTGCCGAGGCCTGCCTTTGTGGTTCCGCCTAGGTCTAGGTGCCAGGGTTCGAGAGTGGCTTCCCTGTTCACCATCGATATGGTGCCCTGGCCATCACGGCCGCTGTACCGGATGTAGCCTAGGCAGTCTTGGGGATTTCGCGGATGGGACACTTTGTACAGGACCTCTGTGTTGCGAAGTTCGGTGCGCTCTTGGCGGGTGACTCTGAACTGGTCTTCCGACAGCCCGAACGATGCGACAATGCCATCTCTCCTAGAATGCAGACAACCATTAGCAAGAGAGGGCGGTGCGTCCGAGCATGGAATCAACGATACCAATTCTGAACAAGCTCACGAAAAGCCTCGACCGGGCCCCAGGCATCCGAATACTTCGAGGTGATGGACAGCGTAATTGTTTGTGATGTGGCGATGGAGGCCAAAGTCCCGTTATTTGGGTGCAGTAAATCATCGGCAGAGTCAGAATCGCTGTCGCTGTCTATGACGAGCGTCTCTGGCGGTGGCTTTATCACTCTCGCCCGGGAATCGGAGGCGGGTCCAGCATGGGTCGCCGCAGGTGGCCCGGTTCCAGACCGTGAAGCCGAAACCGGGTTCATGAGATCCATGAGAGGGAGGTTTTGCCGAGATGCTGACATCTTCACACGGGGCTCAGGCGGTGGGGGGGTTAAGTGCCTGAGAGAGCCTGAACTCGGCGCGTAGAACGCGCGAGGGAGGAGTTGTTGATTCTGACGCCTTTCATGCAGCTTATGTAAGGCGGTTGCCTCATAGGCATGGTGCGCGACCAACAAACATGAAACCAACAGGGCTCGATCAACAGGATGGGCGTATTCTTCGTTGGCTCATTGCTCGGCTGGATTGGTGGTCAGGTGTACGCTCTAGGTCCGTAAATACCAGCGACACTGGAGTCGCAAAGATAGATAGGTTTGTTTTATTTAGGGGCATGTAGCTTATAGCGATGCTAAATGGGGACGATCAACCACTGCAAAGAAAATCGCATACAGTGTTGACTCATCTTATGTCTCCTCGTACGCATATCCTCGGCCCCTATTCCGCGCTGTAGTATTGTGCGAGGCATAGTCGAGTCCAAGTCCAACTCAGACCCAAACCGGAACAAGTCTTACCAACGCCACGTACTTGCTTCCAAAGTAGGACATTGGTCACCGTTGAATGTAATAGGAGAGTGACAATTTTGACATATCATCTGACAAGCCAGACCCAAAATCCGATCTGGAAATGTCCCTAATCCAGATAATGCTGCGTCTATCCTCACCATAAAATTCTCAGCATCAGTATTAGCCCAACAAAATCCCAACTAACTTTCCCATTGCCAATCCGTCGGCTTCTGGGATGAGAGAAAAACAACACACAGTACAGAGTAGGTGACGACACCAATTGAGCAATCGAGAATGAACAAATGATACGTCACATAAAATATACAGAATGATACAGTAAGAAATTAACTAGTCTAACCGTCATAATTATAAGAATAACAATGTCCTTAAGTATCGTTTTCTAGTAAATATTTACTCCTAGACACAGAAATTGATGCTTTATTGTGTTGAGGGATGAAGCGCGCATGAGGTTGTCAGGACCGTTTCGGTGAAATGGCGATCCACTACTTGCCAAATGCCCACCGAAGCTTATCTATCAGATAAGGTCTCACCCTGGCCCGTAATTGGCAAAGGACAGCTAATGCATTAAATTCAGGGACATTGTCCCAGTCCAGGATCCTCAGTCCAAGCTCAGCGACAGCTCAGCTTAGAGCAGCAGGAGTTCAGCTCTAGAAATAGGAATGGCTTTTGGTGTGCTTGAGTCTTGTCTCCGAGTATAGTGGTGGCTACCTACAATAAAAACCTAGTCGCCTTCAGTGTTTGGTCCGCTTTCTAATCAGTCGTAGATGCCCAAAAGCTCTCAACAATGTATTATAATTAAAGCATTAAAGGATCTTATCTAACTTGATAGTTGAGTTATTCCAGTAGAGTGCATCGTCTTTCGCTCAGTTGTATCCCTCGTAACACTCTCAAGTCATCACGCTCATTGTGAACACCTCAGATACCAAGACCGCACTCAACAGGGAACGCCTTTCCAGCAAAGCTGTGCCTAGCGGTGTCTCCAGGGGCCTTGATAGTGAACTCAAACATGGAGACAGCGTTCTTGTTACCCATGACATTGCGCACCGGGTAGTTGTGTCCCTTGATCAGGGCGACACTCCCGCAGCGGACAGGATTGTTGAAGTGATAGCCGGTGGCTGTCAGGACGAGCGCAGGGGCATCCGCACTGGGTTCACCAGTTCCGCAGGAGAAGGCGTTGCCCTCGCCAAAGTAGAGACTGTTTGCGTTGTCGGCCTGAACGCAGAGCTCGTAGGTTCCGGTTGTGGGAGCTTGGTAGTAGCCTTGATAAACCAGTGTGAAGCTGTTAGCGTCGACAGTGATGCCGCCGTTGAGCGTACGCTTGTAATCGACGTAGTAGGCCTTGCCAGGGTATTTGCTGTTAGGGAAGGTTTGCGTGTAGCTGGCTAGATCAGACATGTAGTCCTGGGCAAAGTAGGTCTCGTCGGTCAAGGAGGAATCGAGAGGGCTCAGTCCCTCGGTGATGTAATATGAGGCAGGGACAGACATTTCATCGTTGCCGTAGCCCTCTTCAAAGACGTTGGCGTAGTAGTCGACGTTCCACCCGGAGGCTTGGCACTGAGAATCGATTGGGCATGAGGTAGGCTCAGATGGGGCGGAGCTGGTGGTGGTCTCGGCAGCTGTAGTGGAGGTTTCACCAACCGTCGTGGTCGTAGCGTCAACGGCAGGTGTTGTAGTGTTGGCGACTGCGGTGGTAGTGGTCTCAACAGCCTTGGTAGTCGTAGTCTCAATGACCTCAGCTGTCGTAGTATCGACAGCTGCGGTAGTCGTAGTGACCACGGAGAGTGAGTCAGAACTGGTCAATGAGAGTGGTTTACAAGGACCAGCTTGAGCGAGACTGAGCAAGCTGCCCAAGATAACCAGATTCTTCAACATGGTGATGGAAATTGATAAACAAATAAACGTAGAGTATACAATGAACCTTGTCTGATCACGGCAAGACAAGTTGGATAAAGATAGTCGAAAAGAGTGTGGGGAGGCAACGGCTAGATTACTCCCAATGGTAATGAATGACTAGTTGAAGATGGTTACGAAGAAAGATCAAAGGAAGGATGGGGGTTCAAAACATTAAAGCTGCTCTCGTTTGGAACTGCGGGAGCCGTCTTAAGAGCTTTCCAAGATACCATACTCACCGTTCTGTCTTTTCCATTTCAGGAGTTGCAGGGCTCCTCTCTGGGCCGTGACGACGCACCGTTTTCTTCATTTAAGTGATCCTTGATCTTAGTCTATAATCAGACCATTTGCTGTGCCGCTGGGTCCATATCCCGCTGTTCCGTACCTGCTAACTCTATAGAGTCTAGAGCGTTCTTAGTGGCTTGGACGTTTTTCTCGGGAAACGTTTCAGAATGGGACGGTAAAGACCCTGTCTGTTCGTATTAAGCCAAAGTTTACAGTCTCTAGCGCTGTCAAACACACAGGCTGGACGAAAACACAGCCCACATATCTAGAGATGCATTCGGGTAGTAGCATTATGAGCCAAGTACTAAGAACGCACCCGGACAGTATCGTCCAGCGAAGATGCCGGTTGTGATCATGCCCTATCTCCGCAGGTCGTTGGAGCATTTCCGGTGACCGGAACTTAGCTCAGGTTGCAGAGCCTTGGTCATTTATCGGAAGGTGAAAGTGGTGTTTCTCGCATTAAGATGCCGAGGTGCATCGTACTATTGTTTCAAATGACGGTGGGCCTAGATGGGTTAATTTCCCCGTCGTCATCCGATCCCGATCTTGACATTCGTGTGCGGATGTTTCGTTTTAGCCGATTAGATGATCCAGGGTCGGAATCCTGGCCTATTCCAGAACTTGACCCGAACCATCTGGCTCGCACGGACATACTTCAGACGATTGTCTAATCGAATCATTTCCTCCAGGGTCACTTCAACGAGCCTGTGCTTTTCTGGTACCTGGAGATGCAGGACTGGTGACAGATCAGGTAGTGCGTCCCCAGGAAAGGAATTATGCATTGCAGCGGCGTCGAGGAATGCGTATTCCGATCCTTGAAAAGTTGTCCCCTCTGGTTGAGAAAATGACGGAGCTACTACTTCTTCGAGAGTTGTGAGTCGACGTCTCCACTCCAAGCTCGATGGATGTTGAAAAGGATGTCTGTATGCGATATTGAACGTATATAGCTATGAGCGAGGGATCTTGTCCTTATGTGCCGCTTGTCACGCTAGCAATCGAGTATTCTAGACGCCCGTCATGAAGGCACTGACCTAATTACTGTACGTGGTCCCAGAAGCACCTGATCCCCGTCTGTGGTCATTGTGTTGTTTAGCGGTCGTTGAGCTATTTGTACAGTACTTGAAATTGTCTTTTACATGTTACGAAGGTTGCCCTCTATGCGCCCCGGCTCTCTACACTGCCTATGCTGCCTTACTTCGGCATCGGTATTACTCGAATCATCGTTGGTAGCTGGTGATTTTATTTGGTGAAGAAAGAAAGATATGCGAAAGTCAGGAAGAAGCCATGAATGATCACCATCAAGATAGCTTAATGGTAGCTCTGTCAATTCCGTCCTGGAACACTTCTCGGAGGAGCACATCGAGGTCAGGTTCAGACGCCCTGCCGCTTCAAGAAATCAAAAATCAATCGGTAAGCATGCGGAGCGACATGGTGTAGATTGAGGTTATGTCTGTAGTCCAAGTTAATACGTTACCCTTAGCCAACAAGGGAACTCGTACTTACCCCGCTGGTAGGTTATCAACAAGCTCGAGAGTCTTTGCGCTCGTAAATAGCGATTTTGTGCTGTTGAGAATGCCTATACAATTGCCACCACAAGCCGACACGTCGAATTGTCCCTGAATGATGAAGACGGGAGCCGTAACGTTTTCAAAGTGGATCGTGGTATTAAGCAGTGATGGTAGCTCGCCAACCGCGAACGGCTCACCCTCAACCCTATAGGCCCACTCGGCCACTCGGTGATCGAAATATGGTTCTGCAAAGTATATATAGGCGGTAGCGTATGGGTCTGAAGTTGTCAGATACCCCGAGTCGAGGTGCCCCCAGCGGATTCGATCATGGGTGTTGGCTACTCTCAAGCCGGATCCAGCAGTGAAGGGCGCAAAGTAGTCAAAGACACCACTGAAGCCCGTCAATACCGCAGCATCAACGGGTATTTGACTGGCAGATGCAGCAGTCAGATATGAGCCGTAGCTGTGTCCAACGAGCCCGACTCTATGAGCATGGAGAACCTTTCGTGCATAGTCAACAAGTGAGTTCAGAACAGCTGTCTCAACTTGGAACTGGGCATCTTTAACGGAGTCAACCCTAGTTAGAAATCGGTCAGTAACCAGAACAAATCTCTCAGGTGGCAACGTACGTGGATGATGATCCCACGCCAATCCGGTCGTAGCTTATCACTGAGTATCCAGCTGCTATTGCAGCTTCGACGAAGTTGTATTTCTCGCTACCTGGAAAGTTAGGTTGCCAGTACCTACCAAGGTCAGCCATGCTTCAAGAATCAGCAACGCTGGTCATCAAGACATACAGCTTAGACTCAATGATACCATGTGTAAGGACAAGGACAGAGTCTCCCTTTCCACAGATTGTCGCGCTTATGTTGTAGGTACTTTCGCGTGGTGCGGTCATCGCAGGAGCGACGGGGATAGGATCCTCAGGAGACCCCGAGTCTCGCCGTGTCAAATTGAAGGATAGAGACGCAGCATCCCAGTTGTCTTTTATCTTCGACGTAATATCAAAACGAGGTACAGACACAGCTATTGGTATCTCGACGTCACTGCACAGCTTGGTGTAATTCTGCAGGGGGGGAGCTGGGGACGCCCTGGCTATAACGACGCAGCCGAGGAGACACAGAAGGGCCCGCATAGTTGAGAGAGAAGAACTGGCGCATTCTTGAAAGTGAATCAAGTTGTTCGCCGGTTTGACTACAACGTTCTTTTATACTCACTCCTTGGGAACCATGTCAAATATGATTTCTAACAAGTAGAGCTAATAGCTAATGACACTATGATTATAAAGCAAACTCCTTTTTTGATTGGTTGGGCATGAAACTGGATTATGAAGCTGTTATCGGTAAGGAAAGACGTCAGCACTAAGACTCTCCAATTTACTATGTACCATGGCTGACTACCTGCCCCTGCCACCTTCTACAGGCAGCAAGGGTCATTGCATTTACGGCAACCTTGGTTGAGAAAATACCGCATCTAACTGGTTTTACCCGTTGCAGTAGATAAGCAAAACAGGAAGCTCGGTTCCAAGCGACACCTGCAATCCAGCAAGTTTGTTGCTTTGAGGGCGACTAGATAACCAGACCGGGTTTCCTACCACGATTTGATCTGACAAAGATGTGTGGGGTATGTAAGCGATGACATCAATGCCGCCATAAACTGAGGTCAGATAACGTCGCCCAATGATTCCCAATCTGGTCACAACTTGCGGTTAAGTCGACGGTTTCTCTCCTCGCTGCCCCACCATAATATCTTACGACATAGTATACATCTTGCTTCAAGATAATTGCGCCTTACAAGTGCAACCGAGAGTCGCCACGATTCGATTAACTACCTAGATAGGTTGCTAGGTACGAGCATAATGAGCACCTATATGGGGGGGGGAGGGGGGGCTGTAGTCGGTGAAAGAAACAGTCAAGAGGTCTTCGACAAGGGTTTCTTTCCCTCCCTGGAGATATACGACAACGGTGTGCAGCCGTGATCATCCTTCGGGTCGGCATCAACCTCAGAACAGAGGACTAGCAATGGATATCCAACGAGTTCTTTGAACCTGGCGACCATCCACTTAGAAACTCGTCATTGGTGAGGGGAGGTATACGAACATCTAGATGGAAAATCTTTGAACTTAGGTTCATCCTTTTCTATTGTTCAAACCAAAGTCTATATGCGCCGCCACGAGACACCGTTTCTAGAGCCATCTACACCGACGCCTCCCAGAGAAACCCATAGAGAACCTTTCATCCATCATCCCTGCCGGCTTTCATTAGACCAGAACGGCAAGCCAGATTGGCTCCGCAGCGTTCCATAAAGCGCAGCCCCGTCGAGGTTTTCGCCGCCATAAGCTCTAGCGCTCAGCATATTGTTCGTCGCAATGTCCAACGCTGGCATTCTGACGTCTAGATCCTGCGCAATGCGCAGCGCGTGCTTGGCATCTTTGATGGTGTTTGCAACAGCAAATCCAGCCTGGCCCTCCTTAGGAGCGTAGGAGCCTGTCGTCATTCGGCGCGAGTAACCGCCCAGGACGGGGCCGAAATTCTCAAAAATGACCTCTTCCATGACTGCAGTACCGAGTCCGTTCTTCTCGGCGAGAACTTGCGTCTCTGCAATGGCCTCGAGAAATACGACAAGGAGGACATTACTTCCAGCTATAGTCAGCATCTGGCCGGGAAATTCAGGTCTTGGATAGACTCACCCAGTTACTTTGAGCAGTGACGAGTCCTTGGGGTTTTCGCCCATGTTGACAACCTTGCGACCCATGACCCCAACGATCAAGGGCTCGAGTCTCTGGATGGCAGCTTGACTGCCAGCCATGGCGAACAACAAGCGCCCGGCTTCGGCGACGGTGTTGGCTCCGAATACTGGAGAAGCAACGAATTCGGCGCCAGCTGCTTGAAGCAGGGCAGAAACCTCTGTCGCCGTGTCCGGGTGCGTGGTCGAGCAGTCGATAATAGTCTTTCCCTTCAGATCTTTGCCTGATTCCAACAACTCGTTTATTAGGCTCTTAAGCACTGCATCTGTCGAGACCTGAGAGGGGTTTAGCAAGCATCGAATAAGCTGGGAGGCTCAGAGGCTCACCATGAGGAAAATGTCATCGCATTCACGGCCTAGCTCAGCCATCCCATCTTTGGGCAGTGCTCCTTCTTGTGAGAGGACCTCGCCCTTGGAAAGAGTACGGTTCGAGTAGGTGAGAGCTGCACCGTTGGACTTGAGTTTCTTGTGGAGGTTCAGAGCCATGAAAAGTCCCATGGAACCCAGTCCATACTGCAATTGCTATCGTCAGTATGAAGTTTGTAGAGTTCAGATGCAGTATCTTACCCAGCCAACTTTCCGAGTTTGAACCAGCATCTTGACTATGTATTAATAATGGAAGTATTATTGAAGAAAGGGTGAAGAGTCTCTATCAGTGCCTCTCAGTGCGCCTTCGGGTTCCTTTTATCATATCTCAATCACCAGTAACTCTGGATGGTGGCATTTTATGCCAAAACAGGATCCAGCAGGCTATCGTCTCAGTCGTCCAAAGAGCCGATTTCTTGTTCGCCGGTATCCACATTCGGTGTCGGAGATTCAATCTCTGACTCTTCTCTTCTTGATG
Source organism: Corinectria fuckeliana (assembly GCA_019137255.1). NCBI lineage: Eukaryota > Fungi > Ascomycota > Sordariomycetes > Hypocreales > Nectriaceae > Corinectria > Corinectria fuckeliana. Next base: position 77,140 of record WPDH01000125.1, on the reverse strand, counting down.
CCGTGATTCACACGAGATTTCGCCATGCTCCGGATCTTTGCTCCGAGCAAGCATAGAGAGAATAGCCACAAAAAGCGAGCTCCGGAACGACCACCCGAATGAGTTGCCAAGAACCCGCCTAGAGGGAAGCTAGCACTGAGCCACTAATCTAAAGATGATAACGTCCGCAACGTTAAGGCCATGTCATGTGGAGCCGCGTGCAATCGCAAATCGGGATCTTGCCGCAATCTACACCCACTAACCACCGAACTTCGGAGTCGCTTCCGAGAGCTCTCTCAGTCCTCCATCGTCGGGGCCTACAGAGCCAGCCGATCTCGGGGACGATCTCGGAGGGAGGCATCTCGGGCTCAAAGTATGTTATCTTTGGTCCAAGATTTTAGAAGATATTTTCTAGACATAAACAGATAATTCAAGATAGAGCTACACTCCTCCATTCTCATTCTGATGCTCCCCCCCACCACACTATTACCTGATACCCTCCTCCCTTGCAAAATGGGCATCCTGAATCCCAGCATCTTCTAGAGTCCTAGGCTGTATCCTTTTCAAATATGTGTCAAACTTGCTCGCAACTTTGATAACATGCCTGAGATGGGTGGTAGTCACTTTCTCCTTCTTGAACTTCTGCAGTTAGCGCGCAGTTGTGATGGCATTTCGAATCTCCCACCCGTTCATCTCAATGCTCGCCAGCTCAGGGATGTAGCAGTCAATGTCCAATGACTCAGACGCTGTCACTGCAGCGCTGTCGCCCCAAGTAGTGAGCTTCCGGGTTGAGCCACCTTCTAGCGACTTCAAATGGTTGAGGAAGTTCTTCCAGATCTTTCTGCGTTGGCCCTCGGTCAGATTCTCGTAATGTGGCGACAGCTGAGTGCGGGACTTGAAGGCCTCGTCAAACGTGCCCACCCGGTTGGAGGTCAAGATCAAGATGCGGACAAGACTACAACCACGGATCCGTCTTCCACCACGCCCGTAAAGCGCCGAACAAATCATCACTTGGGGGATTGTTCTAATAAACTGCCGGTATCACATCAATCCATTTCAATCCATCACTAATAGTACAAGCTACGAAAGAGTTGAGTTGCTGAGCTAAGGAAGGGTCAAGCCCGATTCTTTATACTGCTCCATGTGCATTCACCTGATCGCTGCCTGTTCCTGCATTCACCGTCCAGTTTAGTGCTTGCCAAACCGTTTGTGGCTTCACCCGACTGTGCAGTGATTTACGTGTGTTTCCACCGGGAACAAGTTGGTCGGTTCCATCGCACACAAGTTGCGGTCGCGTTGTGCCCGTGCCAATCACTGATAAATTACCGCCAAATTGAAGCTTATTGGTTTGGTATTGTGATGACTGTCATGTGAACAGTCTTGCAGGGTTTGTTCATCGCGGGTGTTCGGGGAAGGGAAGAGGCGTAAGGAATAAGTTTGAGGGTATTATTGTTTGAGAGGCTATCGCCACGATGCAGGTCACGTTAAGGCATAATTTTTGATTATTATTCTAGGTACACTTGTTTTCCTTTTAATGTACTCCTATCCATTAAAATATCGATGTTTCCTGTATAAGCTCTGACAAACCGTGGATTTGGCCACCAAGTCACTCATGTGGTCTGCACATCTGTTCAGGAGTTTTTAGGTGAATTGTATTTTCAAGGTTAATAATTAAGTTTCTTTCCCTAGAATCGTAAAATTCCGTTGCGAACTAGGTCACGGTTTAGGTGCAAGTGCTAAGATTGTCTCCAAAACATCTTCAGGTAGGGCAGTTCCAGTTGGGTTTCCGGGGTTACTAGAAAGCAAAACTAGAATTTCCCTTGGTCGTCGTTGATTATTCTCCTGGAGCAGATGAAATCGTACGTTAGGATGATTGCCTTTGTATTGGGCCTTACCAAACCCCCAAGTTCATCAACATCTAGCACATGATCCAGCTTGCGTAGAAGCCACTCACTACCGAATGAAATCTTGGCCTTGGGCTAGTTGTAGTGTCAGTCCTTGTGAGATCAAACGGCCGTTGTCTTATGAACATACACCGTACGTCCGGGCTGCAAGCGACATGTATTTAGTAGTGATGACTACACCTCCAAAGCCTCCTTCAGCACGCCCTCCAACTCTCTAACCGCCGCCTTACTTGTCGTCTGCCCAGTCATGATATAGAAGACATTCCCCAGCACGCGAGAATGCACATTCCACCGCCCCTCTTCATAGCCCTCTCTCAGCCGGGCCTGAAGCGACAACGCCGCAGAGCTCTTGTACCCGGAGGCGCCTTCGCTGCGCAACGTGATAGCAAGGACACTCCCCAATGCCCAGACACCGGCTACGCGAGCGCTGTGGTGGGAGACGGTGTCAATGAACGACCAGGACCATACAGACCAGACAGCGGAGTCGTTTGCGCCCCGGGCGGTCATGTCAGGTAGGTGTAAAGACTTAGGCGAGACCCAGCCGTCCGCCTTGAACGCATCCCAAGTCCCATTCTCCTCCATGCCCTGCATCTCCTGCAACGACTCAAGCGCGACTTGACATCCAACCGCGTGCGCCGTATAGCTGTGCCCATGCAGAAGCGCATCGCTCTTATCGTCACTGAGGAATGCCTCGTGGACACTGTCAGACGCCAAAGTCGTGCACAGAGGAACGAGCCCTCCAGTGAGGAGCTTGGCGTGCACGGAAACATCGGGGTGGACGCCGAGGAAAGAGGAGGCAGTGTAGCGGCCGAGGCGGTACAGGCCGGTGAATACTTCGTCAAAGACAACCGGGAGGCCCGTCCAGGCGGCGTCCTCTGCCTGGGTTGGTGACGGTGCGTCGGTCGTGGTGGCGAAGAGGTGCGACGAGCGGCGGACGACGTTGACGAGCGTGCGTTGGAAGAGAGGATCCCTATCGATGTTAGTTTCAGTCACCGACGAGACAGAAGAGACAGGTACTTACACAAAGATCATGCCGCCGGCACCGAGGATGACGGGCTCCATCATCAGGCCACCGAACTTGCGTCCCTGCTTCTGAAGAGTCTCGAGAGTGCGCCTGATATACGCCTCATACTTGCGGACCGTCTCAGCCTGCTCCCTCTCCTCAAAGTCAAACACATCCGCCACGGAAGCGAACTCCTCTCCGTTGCCGAGATGCGTCTTCAAGTTCTCCGGGACGTCCACAACCCACTTCCCCTCGGCGCACTGCACAGTCGGGTAGTCGAACCAGAAGCCCTTGCCCTCGTACCACTCGACCTTTTCGTTGAAGGTGCATGGCTCGGCGCAGTCCATGGCCCCGATGGTATCCCCGTGATAGCTCCCCTTCAGCCCCAGGATGCCCAGCTTGGCATCTTGGCCCCAGCCGTACCGCACGCGGGCCGCGCGGAGGGCCATCTTGACGGCCACCTCACAGCCCGTGCTGCCGTTGTCGGAGAAGAAGACGCGGCTGAGGCGCGGGTTCTGCATTCCCCGAAGCAGGTTTTCAGCCACGGCCATGGCGGGCTCGTGGATGGCTTCGGCGAACATGACGTGTCCGTAGCGGCCGGCTGCGTAGGCCGCTGCGAGCGTGAGCTTCGGGTTCGCGTGGCCCAGACCCTGCGTCCACCAAGATGCCGAGCCGTCGAACGAGGGGCGGAGGACGTTGAGCTCGGGCGAGGTGGAGGACTGGGATCTGAGGGTCTGGAAGTGGTCGCCGTACGCCGAATCGATGGCCGTGATGCGCGCCGGAGTGAGGTCTTTTTGCTGCGTGAAGGGATACCAGATGCTTTGGTGCGCCTCTGCAGGCATCTCCTCGAGGCGGGCGATGCGGCTCTGATGCCGCTTGTCCAGGTGAGCGAGGACATCGCGGACTGACCTTTGCTCGCTCGACTCGCTGTAGTACTCGGCCATGCTGTCCCTCTCCAGGGCTGCACTTTCGCGTCTGCTCGGCGGCGTCTCTACAGTCTCGACGAGGATACCGTACTTGTCGCCAAAATAATCGGCCAAGTAGCGATAATTCTCATGGACGGGCTCCCGGAACAGCAGCACGGTCTCCACGTCGTAGCCGCGAAGCCGGAGCGACTCAAAGGCCGAGACGGTCTGCGAAATGCCGCCGAGCTTGGAGTCGCCCACGAGAACCACGGGCATGCGGAGAGGCGCGTAGAGGTCTGCTTGGGTGGTCCTCGAGGGGCCGGGAGAGTGCACGCCGCCGGCCGTCTCGAGGAACAGCCAGCCAGAGCCTTGGCGGGCGCGCCGGGAGACGTGGTCGTGGATCTTTGCCAGGAGCTCATGGTCCGTGGGAATTGGCTTTGGTGGGCGAGTATCAAGTCGACGATTGGGAGACGATGAGATGCAGGCACCTACCCTGCTTGAGGCTTGGGCGGCAGCGTGCGGGCTGGTGGGAATATCCCATTGGAACAATGTCTCGACGCTGGTGCTGGGCGCATAATTCGCCAGATGTCTTGGTCGCGTTAAATTCCCGGTCTAGAGTCTGGAGATGCATTGAGCTGGGCGGAAACAACGTCTGCACATTGTTAGTCTGAGGTCTGTTGGGACTGAAACATGGACTCAATGCATACACCTGTCATCAGCCTCATCCTGCGGCCCGGTCGACACAGGCTTCAGGTATGAGACTTGCTCGCCCTTCCAATTCTTGGACGCCGAGTTGCAGAGGATGGTCGTCAGGATCGTCTTCCCGACGTCCGTGTTGGCACCGTAGACCTGGTGCACGCGGAGGGCGCGCCAGAGCAGGGCACCTACGGGCGCCATGGTGAAGATGGCGAGATCAACAAAGGACCGGTGGACGGCGACGGCTTCAACCAAACAACCCTGAAGTGCGCCAAAGCCGTCTCGCGGGTTATGGTCATGTCGGCTCGGCTCGGCACTTGGACAAACAACAATCCTCAACAAAGGTTCAACACTAGGGCAGCGTTAGGGAGGGGAAGTGCCGTAGCCGTAGAGCTAGTTGGCAATTGATTGTGGGACTGCCATGCAGGCCAGTGAGTGTTGAGACGGTTTGAAGCAGATCGAAGTAAATCAATACAAGAGTTGCTCAATTAATCACAAGACTCGAATAGGGCATCACAAGGAACAAGTTGTCCAACGTACGCACCAGTCACTACAAGGAAGCCCTGAAAGATCAAGTTACAAGCCTTGACAATTCGAACCCCCCCGTCATAAATCTCTCAAGAACCCTCCTCTCCCCTCCAACTTCACCCCTGAATACCTCCACTTCCTCTAGTCTCCGGGGTAGTCTAGTGCATCTATCCTAGGGAGTGTGTCACAGCCTTCGGATGCTAGCCGACCCAACGGACTGGCCTGTGCCTGGAGTTCTAGCCAGCAAGAATTGGTTGAAATCGCGCGGCTTTGGCGTTGGCAGAGAATTATCCTGGCTTGATTTGACTCAATTCGACCCCACTACTACCTACTCTGGTCGAGTGCACTGCTGCGTTTGAGGGGATCGTCTGAATAGCCAGATACAGGCGACGCAGCGCTCGCAGGTTCCCTTCTTGGGGTTCTTCTGTGCATGATCCCGCAGCAACTTGGCCCCCGTACGTTGCTATGGATCACGAGCCTTCCGCCTTGGAGGCGAAGCTCTCTTCCCTCCTCGCGCGTCGGGAATCGCGCTCTCAGTTGCGACGCCTGACGACCGTCTCCCCCGGCATGGTGGACTTTTCCTCCAACTCGTACCTCTCCCTGTCCAACCACCCCGACGTTCAGCGTGCGTACCTCTCGGTCCTAAACGCCCAGCTCAACGAGCGCTCAACCGCATCGCCGCCTTCGCTGCTGGGCTCCGGTGGCTCGCGGCTCCTCGACGGCAACAGCGCCTTCACCGAAACCCTTGAGCGCGACATTGCCTCATTCCACGGCGCACCCGCAGGCCTCCTCTTCAACTCCGGGTTTGACGCCAACGTCGGCTTGTTCAGCTGCGTTCCTCAACCTGGCGACATCATCGTCTACGATGAGCTCATCCATGCCAGCGTCCACGATGGCATGAAACTCAGTCGGGCGGCGCAAAGGCTTCCATTTAGCCACAACACCGTCGCAACGGATCTCACTCAGCAGGAAAGAGGCACACAAAGCCTTGACGCCTTGCTTCAACATCTCACGGTTGGTGACCAGGGCAAAGAGGTGTCTGAGGGAAGGAAGAATGTATTTGTGGCCGTGGAGGGGGTTTACAGCATGGACGGAGACGTGGCGCCGCTTGAAGAAATTGTTGAATGTGTAGAACGGCGCTTACCAAAGGGGAATGGCTACATCATCGTCGACGAAGCCCACTCAACAGGCATCTTTGGCAAACAAGGCCGGGGACTTGTCTGCGAGTTGGGGCTCGAAAGCCGCATCTTTGGCAGGGTGCACACGTTTGGCAAGGCCATGGGCTGCTCCGGAGGTATGTTTAAATGTCGCGGCTTGGAACTCAACACTGACTGCCCCTCAGCTATTGTGTTATCTTCTCATACAACACGGGCGTACCTCATCAACTACGCACGAACACTCATCTACACGACCGCCATGGCTCTGCCCTCCCTCGCAAGCATTAAAGTCACCTACGGTTTCCTCATGGACAACGGCGGAGAGACACTAATGAAAAACTTACAAGAGCTTATGAGACACACTCACGGCCTGTTTCAGGCCTCCTGTGTTCGATACAGACCGCCCCCCGAGCTTCTCCGTTTGCTCCAAGACCCCCCAAAGTCACCCATCATCCCGCTTTTTACTTCACATCCCCGCAGCCTGGCGCAGCACTGCCAGCGCGCCGGGTTCATGGTGCGGCCGATTGTAGCGCCCACCGTGCCAGAGGGAAGCGAGAGAGTACGGATATGCTTGCATGCGGGCAACACTGCAGCAGAGGTAGAGGCTTTGTTGAGGGCGGTAGAGGAATGGGTACTCACGCGAATGCAAAGGGTCGTGGACCGAACAGCCCTTGATGCAGTAGATGGCCAGGCAGGACTGGAAAAGTCCAGATTATAGATTGCGTTCACAACTGATAGATAAATAGAAAGCTCAAAAGTCTGCTTCAGCATATGAAAGAAGTCGACAGCAGCCCGAATGGCCTAGCTTGTGTGTAATCAATAACAAGATGTCACTCATTGGATCCATATTGAAGCCTGGCAAGTACAGGTAAGTCAAGTCGAGCAGGTCGTTCACGCCGGCCAGGATTAGACAAGCACTGAGGATGGGTGATTAGCTTGACAGCATTTAGCCCCCACCGTTCACCAAAGTCGTAATTGTCGCATTCAGCGTTTAGGCCAGCTTAACACTTTGCGTCAGCGTAGTGAGCATTGCATTTTGCTACAACTGGACATGCGACAATAACGGCGTACTAATCAAAAATACTGACAGATCAGAATATGAGTTAGGGCACCCTGATTTGTTGGATTTGTTTGCTAAGTGATGTAATTGAGGGCTTTGTGCTGGAAATGCAAGTTTGAGGACGGCTTCATAGTCGCAGGTCAAGCTGATATTACCTTTGAGCACGGCGACTGTCGATCAGATACTCAGGATACTATCACGCCTACCTCAACATCGATTTAAGCTGTACCAACTAGTGGTCTTCACAAGCACAAGGATATTAAAATCCAGCGGGGTGCTTGGAGACTCAACCCTGTCAGACAACGCACAAAAACTATCAGTTAATCTGTTTGCCCGACTCCAGCTTCTGCAAGACTATGTTCACGGCCGGCCGAATCAGACCCTGAAAGCCGACACTGTTGGAGAAAAGGCCCTGGATAACTCGCGTCAGTATAGTTTCAGCAGTGCCTACAATGCATTGTTGAAACGATTCCAACGTCTGGAGGAACACCCGGGGCTTCCGAAGGCTACCTTGCCCATGGAATAGGATGACGTCCTGCCGTGGATGGACGCGGTCTTCTTCTCCGCATTCCGCACTCCGCAACTCCGCAAGAAAATGGCAAGCCTAAATCCGCCAAATCCATCACACTGCGCCTACAAACACACCTTTAATGGCAAGCATAGACGCTGCGAGTAGCCAACATTCGCATTTTTTCAACTGAACACACTCTATCGCTCAACAGCAAACCGACATGGCCGTGCGAGCCTTAGTAGTGGGCGGGACGAGTGGCATAGGCTATGCAATGGCCTGTCGCGTCGCCGCCGAAGCCAGTTCCTCGGCCGTCATAATCAGTGGCCGTACGGAGCCCAAGAACATGCCGCACAACATGGAGTTTCGGCCACTGGACGCATCGTCGATGCGCCAAATCAAGCAGTATACGGACACGTTCAAGGCGGAACAGGGGCAGAAGCTGGACTACCTCATCATGACGCAGGGCATTCTGACAACCGCGGGGAGGACGGAGACGCCAGAGGGCATCGATCGCAAGATGGCGCTGCACTACTACGGCAAGCAGCTCCTGATACGTGAACTCCTGCCGACGCTGAAGGAGGACGCCAGGGTCATTACGGTCCTCGACGGCGTTCGTGGCAACCCATCCAACCTTATCTGGGAAGATCTAGACTTGAAGACGCACTTCAGCCTCGGCAAGGCAGCAGACCACTGCATATCTATGAACGACGCCATGGTTCAATTCCACGCCGCTCAGCAGCAGAAACAGGGCATCGGCAAGCGGCAGTTCATACACGCGTACCCGGGCGGCGTCAACACGAGCATTCACAGAGAACTTCCATGGTACCTGCGACCCGTGGGACGGGTCCTCCTCGGTCTTCTCGGTGTGTCACCGGGTACTTGTGCGGAGTATCTGTTGAACGGAGCTTCCGAGTGCGCAGCGGCGGGTGCAAAGGAGGGCAGGTTTTGGAGCAACATTGATAACAAGGGGAAGGTGGTTGCGAACAAAGCCATTTGGAGCGAGGAGCAGATGGTCAAGGTAGCGGATCACACGTGGGAGCTTGTCGATGGGGCAATTGCAAGGGGCTAGTACGGCGTGTTACGGAACGAAAGGAAGCAGAGCTGTCTATAAGCCTAAATTTGAATCTGGCATCAAATTCAATGAGAGACGGGTTTGTGGATGGCCATGATCCGAAACTTCGAGTATATTCACTCATGAAAGCAATTGCGCACGACAGGCATTATAAATCACGAGTTCCAGCGGGTTGAACAAGTCGAACGTATCTCTCGAATCGACTACTTATATCGTCGTGTCGACCAGAAACTAATCTATCTCTATTCTCCATCTAAGCCGCTGAAGCCTCTATTTCCTCAACAGTCTTTACGATGCTCTCGATCCTATCCTCGGATTCCTTTCTGCTCGTCTCCTGCTTTTCATACGTCTTCCGAAGCTCGTCGACCATGAACCCCCGCAAAGGCGTCTTCTTCGCGGTCCTATAGTCAAAGACGACGATGTCCTCGAAGCACCTGGCCGCCGGTCTTTGGTGTCGCTCGGACAAAATCACCGCCTCAAGCAGGACGTGGTCCGAGTCGTAGTTTGGGGGAGACACGAGCTTGTGCAGCACGGTGGTTTGGTCTGGGTAGTCCATCGGCTGGGATTGGTTTAGACACGTCCCTGGTCAATGCGGCTTCGTTGTTGCTCGTCGGCACTCACGAATTTGTAGTCGGTCCTGATGCTTCTCAAGATGAGACCCACGCTGCGAGGCGTCATCAGCTCAACCCACTCCTTGCGGTGTTCGGGGCTAGATGTTGCTGCAAAGCTGCGCAGGAAGTTCACGCGAGCCGCTTCTGCGTATTTGTTGTACATGACATTGTTGACATGTCCTAAAGGCGATTAGACAAGTAGTACATCGTGGTTGGTCTTTAGCAGTGTTACCCTGCAAATGAGGTGTCAGTATTTTTTCATATCTCGAGTTTTCTTGGAGTACTCACCATGCTATCCTGTCATCCAAGCAAAATAAATCATCAGCTGATGTGGACCAATTAATAACTTGAAGCCTCGGGGCTCACCATGTCACCCCAAGCAACCTCGTGCTTGTCAAGCCCTCTCCATTCCTTGGCCGTCAGAAAACCTTCCTCGCCAGCTAGCAGGTCCATCCAGTGTGTTTGAACATGGGCGTACAACTCCTTTGCCTTTTCGACTTGCTGCGGCGCGATGCCGGACTCTTGGCATCGTTTGAGACGTTCCTTGACATCCGATAGCCAGCGAGGGCCGTGGCTCTTCTGGGCGAGTGCCGTCGCGTGGAATTGGCGCGCCGCGCCGGTCGCCAAGAGAGCGAGTGAAGACCGAGAGAGAAGGGCTGGCGCTATGCGGTGCAGCGTCTGTGAGAATCCCATTAACGGTGCCATTGTGGCTATTCGTATCTATCGCTGATGGTGGTGGGTGAGGAGTTGGATTTGGCCTGCTTGGTTGATCCGCGATACCGGTTGTCGTCGGCCCAATCGCGGCAGAGGATGTCGTAATTGCCGAAGGTCCGAACCCCGAGGAACCCGGGATGGATGAGTTGGTGCAAAGGAGTGAAGTATGACAGTGCCATTGGTTCGTAGTTTACGCCAGGCCATCTATAAGGGAGTCTCAACATCAAGATACAATTCTACTACATGTTCAACATGGTTCCCGCCAGGCTGGTTGACGCCTAAGAAATTCACCGGTATGCACTGCTATGGAATAGGAAGGTTCAGGCATTATGTATTCATTATCAGAATGTAGACTGTTGACTACAGCTGTCTACAACGTTGACCTATTGAAGACCTGAACCGATAGTTTGATGGATCATTTCTTCTCAGAAATCAGACACTTCCCCCGATCGGACTTTGCCGCCGGCGCCTCTGGTCGTATATCAAAGTCGAAGATATCCATCGGCAAGCCGATGGTAGTGCAAGCATTGGGTATCTAGACAGAAACGTTAGCCAATAGTCGGGTTGGCTAAGAGCTACACTTACATCAACAATGCCGGCGATGTGGCCCTCGACCGGCGCAGCGCTCAAGAGTAGATAGATCTGGTAGTCGTCGTACCCGTACCGTCGAAGATACTCAATGACGCGAAGGCAGCTTTGGCGGTATGCAATGGTGGTGTCCAGGTAGTGCTGTTTGCCGTGCTCGTCGACGGAAAAGCCCTGTGATGCCGGTTACACCTCTATGTTCCGGAAATTGTTTACGCAAACGAAGCTTACCTCGAAGTACAGCATCCTGCCAGGGCCAAACTGAGGCTGCACAGGGCCTGGGATGTAGATTGGGGATTTGCCATTGACCATACCCATCTGCTTCTGGCCTCCCTTGATGACTCTGCAGTTGACGGTGATGACACCCGCCATTTCAATTGCGCCGCAAAACGAAATCTCCCCGTCGCCCTCTTTACTCCAGTAAGCAACGAGGGTCATTCGTTTCAGGGTATCCGAGACTTACGAGAGAAATGCAGGTCTCCAACGCTGAACTTGGCTCCCGGTACGTGCACTGGCAAGTAAACCTTGCTACCGCGTGACAGGTTCTTGATATCGCAGTTGCCGCCGTGTTCAGGGCGTCCCGGGATTGTTCGAGCGCCCTCTTTGCCGACCTTGCTCGCGGCGCTCGCGTCCGCTGCACCCGCGTGGACGTTCCGCTCCAGGGGCGGGTTCGCGACCGTTCGAGCAAGAGTAGTGGTGCTGATCAGCTCGGCCTCGCGCCGATTCCACTCGGCGAGAACGTCAGCGGACGGAGCGCAGCCCAAGATCCCCGGGTGAATCAGTCCGGCGAACTTGACTCCCGGGATGTGCCTGGACGTGCAATGAATGCCCTCGAAATCCCAGATGGCCTTTGCACTGTCGAATCGGTCAGCAGAGCATCCCGTGTCTACTCCGAGGTGGCAAGTACGCATGGGGGTAAATTTCATCCAAGAAGCCGCCTCCGTTGTCCTTGTGGAAGACACCGGTGAAGCCCCAAGGGTGGTCCTCGAAGGGCTGGACATCGTGAATCTCAACGCAGAGCACGTCACCGGGCTCGGCGCCCTTGATCTCGAAAGGGCCGGAGAGATAGTGGATGCGGCTCAAGTCTACGGTCAAGACGTCATCCGCGGAATCGTTGTTCTGGATCTGGCCGCCGGTCCAATCGAGACATTCTATTTTGACGGTCTCGCCGTCTTCGATGGTGCCGCAGAACGGGACTTGACGATGCACAACACATCAGTCGCAGCTGGCACGGTGTCGGTGTGTAGGGCCTTACCATCAGGATGCCATCGATTCTGTGGCGATATTAGTGCTCTGCTCACCTCCCACCAAGGACATGTTTCAATACGGCCATGGGCTTACGTGAAGATATGGCTGTTCCTCGGCCGGGCGATCCAGGTCGACCTTTAAAGCGGTTCGGACTTTACCAGGCATCTTGTCTTTGCAGGTCTCTGGGATGTCTTGTATGTGAGATTCGATAGCTTGAGTTGATCAGATATAATGCAATGAGTACACCCACTTTGTAGTTTGGTGATGGTGCTAAGACGAGCGAGCTTCTGCAACGCCCGTCAGGAAGCTGGGGAACGCTCTGGTACCTGGTTTGAGATACCCCGCCTGTGTTATCGGTTGATTGTGCATGATGCGGGCTTCTTTGTCGGGTTAAGATTTGAATACGATATCCTTATCAGAGGGGGAAGTGTGCCGTGATTCGGCAGTGGAGCGTCATTCCCGCCAATTTGCTCCGTCTTCACCCTCCCAGCTGGAGATAAGGAGACTCCTCTTCCATCGGAATTGTTCAACAGCCGGAGTAGTCCTCCGATAACCGAGCGACCTTTCCTTATGGCGCTTTTCATGCCTACTTGTCGTAGCTAGCATTGGGGCCAACGGCTTAACGCGGGAGATGAGAGCTGCCACCTGATCATGTACGCCGAGAGTGCGGGGGTTGATGTCTCACTCCTCCAGACTGCCTCATGCAAGCAAAGAAAGGGCAATTGTCCCAAACACGCCGATAGACCCCCGCCTTTCCTACGTACCTTGCAAAATGGACAAAGTGAAAACATTCAAGCTTGGGGACTTTGAACTTCAAGGCGGCGGGAACCTCCCCGGAGCCTGGATCGCCTACAAAACCTTTGGCAGCCCGTCATTCCCAGTAGTGCTGTACCCGACGTGGTTCTCCGGCGCCATATCCGACAACGAGTGGCTCATCGGGGAGGACAAGGCACTGAGTCCCAAGAAGTACTTCATCATCGTCCCAGCGCTCTTCGGAAACGGGCAGTCCATCAGCCCCTCGAACTCGGACATCAGCCCGTTCCCCAACGTCTCATTCTTCGACAACGTACGCGCTCAGCACCACCTGCTCCAGGAGCTGGGTGTCAAGCATCTCCGAGCCGTGACTGGGTGGTCCATGGGCGCAGGCCAGGCGTTCCAGTGGGCGACGCAGTATCCGGACTTCGTGGACATCTGCGTTCCCTTCTGCGGCTCGGCCAAAACGTCTCTTCACAACCAAGTGTTCCTCGAAGGCGTCAAGTCCGCGCTCCTAGCCGGGAAAGGAGTCGCCTCAGCCGGGAGCTCCCAGGGCCGCGTGGAAACATCCGGCCACGAGAGCCGCCAGTGGTCCGAGAGCGAGAAGCAGGTCGGGCTGAAGGCGTTCGGGCGCGGCTACGCTGGCTGGGGCTTCTCGCAGGCGTTCTACCGCGAGAGGCTGTTCGAGCGGCACTACGGGGCCAATGGCCTGGAGGACTTCATGGTGACGTTCTGGGAGGCCTGGGCTCTCAGCAAAGACCCCGAGAACCTGCTCGTCATGCTCCAGACGTGGCAGAGCGGGGACGTGAGCAACCAGGAGCCGTACGACGGCAACTTTGAGAAGGCCATGGCGGGCATCAAGGCGAAGACTCTGGTTCTTCCATGCAAAACGGATCTTTACTTCCCGTAAGACTGCTAACCCCTTCCTGGTTGACGGATGATTACATGCTAATGACGGACAGGCCCGAGGATTCAACGTATGAGGTTTCGTGTATGAGCCCAGGCATAGGACAATTGGACGTATATCCATCTGTATGGGGACACTGGGCTGGAGGGCCGCCGGGCAACATGGACGACGTGCGGTGGTTGGACGAGCGACTGGAGAGGATGTTGTCAGAAGCACCCGTCAACGAGATGGTAGCCAAGTTTGACAAGATGTCTCATTCAGAATGATATGGAAATGTCACGATGTCGCCTTGGTGGTTTCTTCTCCCAGCCGTATACATGCCAAGCCTCTAGACGGTTGAACGGAAGCCGCCACGTGCGTAGGATACATAAGCACAAGACCAACAACATACCTCCGATTCGCCAATGCGTCCGATAATTTGCGAGGGTCAGCGTTTTCAGACTTTCAGATCTCGCATCTCGCGCTTCACCAAACAAAGAGATAGATGCTGACGTCACGTTATCGGTCCGTCCGTCCTTGGCCAATTCCGGTGTGGGCTATCCCGCCTTGGCTAACATCCGAGTCAAGAGCCTAACTTAGTCAACAGCCATCTAGATACTTAAGTAAGCCCTAACCGTAACTGACAGCCAAGGACGGACATCAATTGTCCAGACGTTGATTGCACGACTCGCAACACTTGTTCGGTGCGATTCATGATTATCTAGGACACCCGGTAGCCCTGGATTAAGGGCGTTGTCGACCGGTACTCCGACGAGTTCAAAGTCGGCGATGGCATTGTTCCACTTCACCGGTTGGCAAGGTATATCCGTCAAGGGCCGGAATAATAAAGTCATTTATCTTATCAATGTATGTATAAACAAAGTATACTACAACAAGCCACGCTCCTATACTAGCAAAAGGCCCCTTGCCGCAGACTGATCAATACTCCCTCTTCCTGGTGTGGACGAAGCTGTTCGCCCGACTGGCCGACGGCGTTGCTCCGGGCGTTGCTCTGGGCGTTCCTCTGGGAGTAACACGGCTCTCGCCAAAGAAGCGGTTCTGCTGGCTGTATGTGCGAGGGTTTCCAGGGCGCTGCGTGACATTGGGCGTCGTTGCGGTCGCAGTAGAGCCTGTAATTTAATTAGCATTCATTCAAAAGATTCGTCTGTGTGGGAAAAACACTTACTCGGTCGTCTGTCGGTGGAGATGGTTCCGCGACGTCCTTCGCTCTCCTTCTCGGTTCGGGCGTCGGCCAGCTTCTGCGCAAACGGCGAGCGACGGCGCAGTGCGGGCCCATTGAAGTAGATGGCGTAGACGGCAATGACGAGAACAAACGATATGCAAAACAGAATCGTCGAGGCGTACTCCAGGTTTTTACCACTGCTCTTTCCGATGTTTTGGAAGAACGGCAGCGCGGGTACGGTGAGAACACCTGCGAGGAAGTCTCGAGCCCATCCGTTGCCGCCAGTAGCCGAAGCGGAATAGGGACCATCTATATTTGGTCAGAGGCGGTCTTGGCAGTGAAGGAATCAGCAGGGGTGGCTTACAGGCACAGATCATGTAGTCGATGGTGGCCATGTAGATGGAATAGTTGGCGATTCCAACAATACCGGCAAAGATCATAGAACCAATCCAGTGAACAGGCGGTCCCTGGATAGTCCATGCAAAGCCGATCAGGCCAATAGGAAGACACGGGGCGGTGTACAACAGAAACCACAGCCGTGACTCGTACTGCGTCCGCTCGTCATGCGGCTTCGCCTCACGTTCCTTGATGTTGCGGCGGATGGCGGGGATGAAGGCAAGCCAGGCCACGACATAGCCAATGCCGATGGGAATGAACGCCAAGCCAATCTGGACGGTCGAGAAGCCCCACTGCTTGTAGACGAGGGCAAAGGACTGGATGAACATGAAGATGAGCGCGTCCGAGAAGCCGGAAAGCAGCGACAGGACGAGCACGATGGGCTCGGTGAGGAACATCTTGAAGGGGCGCGTCCACGTCAGCAGGATCTCCTTGGCGGAGAAGCGGTCTCGGAACGGGACGAGCTCGTCCGGGCCCCAGACGTTGGCGTTGGTCTCCTTTCTGCGCTTCTTGGCGATTCGGTTCATCATGATGGTGGTGCGCGTCTCGGGGACGGTAAAGAAGTGGACGGCCTGCACGAAGCCGCCGAGGATGAGCTGGACCCAGATGGACCATCTAGCGGGGCATTAGCATCCAGCGGCGTGACGAGTGAAGAAGCAGAAGGGCGGCTTACCGCCAGTGAAGATACTCTTCCGTGAAGCCGCCAATGATGGGGCCGAGCACGGAGCCGCCGACGGAGGAGAAGACGACATACGCAACGGCGTACTGCTGCTTGTCCGACTCCCAGAGATCGGCTATCATGCCCAGCGTCACCGAGCCGCCGGCCGACGACAGACCACCGAGGGCGCGGCCGACCATGACGGAGGCAAAGTTGGGGGCCAGCGCCACGGGCAGCTGCCAGACGTTGACGAGGAACAGCGAGAGCTGCAGGACGGGCCAGCGGCCAAACTCCTCGGACCAGGGCGCCCACAGCTCGCAGCCGAAGGCGTACAGCACGAGGAAGATCATGGCGCCGCACCGGGCGGCCTGCTCGCTGACGCTGAACTCGTCGGCGATGCCCGGGATGGCGTTAGAGTACAGGCTGGTGTTGAAGTTCATCGAGACCTGCACCCAGAAGATGACGGTGAGGATGTACCACTTCTTCCACGACGGGAAGTTGAAGCCGAGCTCGTCGTAGCAGTCGTCTTCCGTGATCTCGTACTTGTCGTAGGTTCCTATCTTCTCCAGGCCGCCGCCGCCCGTCTCGAGGGTTTCGGGGGCGTCATCGTTGCCGGAGGGGTTGTCCGAGGAGCCTTCTAGTCTGTCGTTTGCGATTTCCAAGTCGCCGTGGTTGATGACCTGGGGCGGGTCATCTGAGAAGTGAGTCGGCATGGTTGCAAAGGGGCCAGAGGAAAACTAGGTAGTATGCAACGACTCTATCAGCGTGAACAACCTCTCCTTTCCTCCTGGGCCATCGGTTGCTATTTAACAGCCCGGGGAGCCCTCCACAAAGCCGGAGTCTGACAAGGCCCGGCGATCACTGGGACAATTCCACATTGACATCACCGCACATCTGCTTACATCCGGTTTCCATGGGGGACGTCACTGCGTCAGACATGCCATTCCCGGAGGAGCGTGCGTCGTGGGGACTCTGGGGGAGAAATGAGCGAGCCGTTCTATCCGGCCGATCTGCGGCGCCATTGCGGATCCGAAGACGGCTTCAGTTGGTTGCAGTTGTTGTTTCCCAGGCAGAGAGTATGGGTGAGCACTATGATGTTTCAGCTGGAAGCAAATTCAGCTGGAAGCAAATTCAACTGAAGGCAAATTGTTCATTCAAAGCCTCCCTCGTCTTGCGGTTGCGGCCTGCCAAGCTGTGCTCGAAACGGCCGAGTTCCTCGTCACTCAACCTCGACCTCTGCAGTCAGCCGCTTGCTTTCAGCCGTATCACTCAGCAAGCAGTCGAGCACCGAAAGCCGAGTGGACCAGTACTACTGGTATGTAGTGTCCATGACGTAGGAGTCCACAAAAGACTGAGAAAACATTGGTCTTCCATCCTCCAATCCTTCTAATCTTCAAGTCCCCCAGGCAGCAGAATAAAGCCAGCTCCACCACCCCCACAGCAGCGGACATAAGCGTCTGTTCTTTGTCTTTATTTCCACTTTAGCTGCAGACTAGCTAGGCTAGGAGTTTGGACCGTCACATGGAGTGCAGAACCTGACGGCTGGCTTCCTTTTGTGCTGAGGATGACGATTTTCTCGGTCCTAATCAATAACGTAGTGAGGCGCATGTTGAACCTGCCATGTACAGTGGGTTTGTAGACCAAAAACTCGGGAATTAAGTAGATCGGCTAAGCTTAACAATCAATGTCTCCAAGTACATACCCCAGCGTAAATTCGGAACGACCCTACCTTTGGAACAACGATCATCACTTTCTCCGCATGTCCTTCCTTCGCCAATGCCCACGTAGGATTCACTCAGTTCCCACAGCACCTCTAAAATCCCTCAAACGGTGTGATTCTGATGCTTAAGCATACGATTAGTGTTTCAACAGAATCCCCCGCACTCGTCACTTGACCGCAAGGCGAGTTGGGACCGTTGCAACGAGGTGGGACAGCCCGCATCACCCCGAGCAAAATCCGACCAGGATGGCCGTTGCGCTCGGAAATCCTTGGGTGTTGTTCCATCAGCGTTACTTGGGTCGAATAAATCTGGGTCGGCAAAGCGAGAACACGAATCAGGTTGGACTGCCCAACTTATGCCGGAGTCATTTGATGAAGCTGGCTCCAGAAAGTACTGTACCGTGGTACATATGGTGACCTGCATGGAACGTTGCAGGCCGAGGTTATGTATTGTATAGTTCTCAACCCGTTGTTTCTCACGAACGTCCCCGCAAATTTGAAGCGGCTCCGCTGCTCATCGACCTCATTGGCACGGTTCAGCCTCAAGGTGGCTCTGCTGCTGGTGCAAATGCCTAACGTTGTTGCAGTTGGTTTATCCAGTGGGCTCACCGGTCGGCGGCGCGCACTCTAACGCCGATTCAAGAGGCAGGGCTGTTTTATCCAGGCAGCGGTTCTCAACAGCCGTATCTATGTATTTAGTCAGACTAGGTGCTAAAGGACATGACTTCCCGACAGATGGCGTAACATTAAGCAGTGAGCAATAACATGCCAATTCAAGCCAACTAGCAAACTAGCAATTCTATCTCACCAAACATCCATCGCATGTTTCACCAATTGTTAGCCGTAAGAAAAGAACAATAGGAATCATCCAGTGTGACTGAACCCGAGCCTGAGCTTCTAGGAGTGAGTGACGACTGGAGTAACTCTAAAGAGACAGAGCATAGAGATATTCCGGTACAGCTCCCCGCCACCCAAGGACCACAGTGCTATGAAGATAATTTGCGGGATAAGAAAGGTCCTCTGCCGTGGACAGATGATGGACCGCAATGACGTATACACTAGCTTTGGTTGCAAGCTTAGGCACAAACACAAAGGCGGCGTGTTCGAAGTCTTTTCGCAGGTCGCTGCGGAGGTGGCAGATATTATTGTCCGGCTCGTCAATACCAATATCCGATGGGCTGGGTGCGTAATCGCGCATCCCGTGTCGCTCAAACCAGGAAGTGCATGAGTCTCAACGCCAGAAAATCTTCGTTGGTCAGCCGGTCGTCTTACCTTGCGGGACCTAAAGGTAATAGTCATTCTCCGTCAATAGGCCATCGAAGGTCAGAGTCATATGCCCCTTGCCGGCTCAGTCGCAAGTGAGATGGGCTTCTTCAGAGTTTCCTGTTATAATCCGGCATGCCGTCAGAGCTATTCCATACTGGACGCCATACAAGATGACATCTAGGTTGCCATATTTGAAGTCATAGTCCACCTCGCCCCCGATTGTAATGTCGAGCTGAGGAAGCGCAAGAAGCAGGTTCTAGCCCGGAGGATAGTCTAGATGGTAGAATCCTAACCGGGCTCATTCTACACTGCTCCGCCGGTTGCAGGGTTTCGGAAGGCGGTTGGAGAAGTATTTTTGGTTCCTTAATAAAGAAACTGAATGGGTCTGTCTTGTGGGAGAGGCAGAGACGTTTGGGATTGGATGTGAAAGTGGATGTGAAAGGGACAGAGTTTTCACGTAATTTTGCGAAAGAAGGGGTTTTAATGACTTTGGACACCAACAGTCTGGTTACCCGTGCTCAATCGTGAACTTGAAGTGAGCCAACAGACTCAATCAAGCTGGATTAATGTCGAAATCTACCAAAGCCAGGTTGAGACCAACGACCAATAGGATCAACAGGGGGGGCCTAGACCAAGGCCAACTAGAGTAGCAAAACCAACTTGCCAAAACTCGACGACCAAAATTAAATGGCAAGCATTGGAATAAAGGCTAACACCACGTACTAGGTAGTAAACAACCATTGATCAATCTGAAGCGGACAGACAGCTAAGGCTGAAAACAGACTTAACTAGACTAGCACACAGAGCCATGATCTGAACCGTAGACGCAATATCATCATTGTCTAATGATCAGCTACTAATGTCACATTCAGCATTTAGGTTAACTTAGCACTTAGCATCAGCGTAGTGCGCCTTACATTTTGCTATGACTGGAAAATGCAATAACTAACACGGAAAGAACAAAAGGTGATACATGACAATCCTGCAATCCTCTAACTTACACATCTGTGGTGAAGGTTTCAGCTCTTTTGACAACGAACGAACTAATAACTCATGCTTAGTCCTACATGATCCAGTGATACTGGAGTGCATTGCATCTCAATTGGCCAACAAACTCGCTAAGATTCTAGCACCCATTAGAGACGGGATCTCCAACGTGGCACTTCCAAAGCTGAAACGCCTTACTCATGTATACTCCAGACTCGTTTGTCACAAAAGAACACGCCTACAGATCAACACACCGACACTAACACCAAGAAAAGGCCGGTCTGCCGGTGCGGAGAGAGTTGAAGAGAGAAGTTGCTGTATGAACGGAGCTTGATCAACTCGTACTTAATCACAATACTTATTCCTTCATTCTCGGCTCCGACGCTAATCGCTAGCTACAAGCCACTGAGAGTCTCGACTGGCTAGGGAAGAGGAAGATCTA
Organism: Corinectria fuckeliana; assembly: GCA_019137255.1. Lineage (NCBI taxonomy): Eukaryota > Fungi > Ascomycota > Sordariomycetes > Hypocreales > Nectriaceae > Corinectria > Corinectria fuckeliana. The sequence goes on along the minus strand of WPDH01000125.1, from coordinate 56,876 downwards.
GATTCAAGTTGTGTAGTGTAGAATCCGCAATAAATACCTTCTACCTCAGTGGGCTACTCCTGTCCTCAGAAACCTCTGTTAGATCCCGGAAGTCTTCTTGTTTGGACTCTGAGGAGCGTCAGTATCCTAAGGCTCAGGGGCGCTGTTGTCTTTCTATGAGCACCAACACTAATAGAAAAGACCGTCTTCACAGCAACTGGTGTCCAAGTACACTGCATGACCCATCTGGTACATACCGCGTGTCCGACATAAAAAATTATTGTCGTTCGGATTTAAACTATCAGAATGTTCTGCCGCAGCAGACGGCTTCGCAGCACCTTTACTAGTTTGGCAGGGTCAGCAATTAAACTTGACGGGATCCTGTATTTTCTAAGAGCTATGGTCTTGTGTGCTAGATAATGCTCACGATGCGGCGTATTTAGACCATGTCTACAAATTCAGAACGAAGCCTTGTAAATAGTAGTACTAACCTCGTCGTCAAAAAGACGGTATAAACATCCCATGCCAAGCTTGAGAAGGTATACCTACATCAGACGACCAACCAGTCACTGGAAGCGCAATCACGCCATGCTCCGTTGTAAGTGCAAACACTACTTTAAGCATTGTCATCAATCGGCATCCTCTCGAGTCCCAAATAAAACCACTTATCAATTCAACACCATTTTCACGCATTCTTCTCTTTCGGAGGTGCCCATTCGAGCCACGTTAAAACGGGCGGTGTTCATCAAAGTAGGCGTCTGACAAATGCTTGATTAGAAATCACACATGGCATCATTCCCTCCCCTCAACACCACGACCTCATAAGCCGCCGCAATTCCACCCAACAGCAATTATGTAGTAGATCCACTGCTCTTGATTCCTCGCTCAAACCACTAGCCCGTCAGACCATGGCTCCTATACGCACCGCCCTCGTCGGCCTCTCAGCCTCAGCCAAAACCTCGTGGGCAGGCGTCGCACATCTCCCATATCTGCTCTCCCCCCGCGGCCGCTCCAAGTACGAGATCGTAGCGCTCTGCAACACAAGCGTCGAAGCTGCGCAGAGATCCATTGCCCATTTCCACCTGCCAAAAGAAACCAAGGCCTACGGGGATCCCGACTCCCTCGCAAAGGACAAAGACGTCGAGCTCGTCGTCGTGTGCACCCGTGTCGACGTCCACCACGCCACGGCGTTGCCCAGCGTCAAAGCCGGAAAGGCCGTCTTCGTCGAGTGGCCGCTCGCTCAGGACGTCGAGCATGCGGAGGAGCTCTCGCGCCTTGCGAGAGAAAGCGGGAGTCGGACCGTCGTTGGTCTTCAGGGTCGGCTTGCCCCGGCTGTTCTCAAGCTCCGCCATCTGCTGGAGCAGGGCCGCATCGGGCAAGTCTTGAGCAGTGAGGTCTATGCAACAGGCGGCACAATTGATCGCGACCTGCTACCTACTGGGTTGAAGTACTTTGCCGACAGGGCTGTAGGAGGCAACATCTTCACAATCGGCCTAGGACACTGTCAGTCTGAACTCCAAGGCCCAACCTGCTGCACCTGCTAATAGATCTGCAGTGTTTGACCAAGTGCAGTCTGTCTTGGGCGACATCAGCGACTTCAAGACTCGCGTGCAAGTGCAGAGACCCAACGTGAGGATCCGCGACCCAGCCACGAACAAGGTCATCGAGACAGTCAAGTCCGACGTCCCCGACCTCGTCTTCGCCACCGGCACACTCTCCGCCTCGGCGACAAACCAAGAGGGTGCCAGCGTGCTCCTCCGCTTCAGGCGCGGCCAGCCGTTCGCCGGCGACCCGGCGCTGGTCTGGACCATCAACGGCGAGAAGGGAGAGATCCGTCTGGTGGCGCAGGACGGCACGTCGCTGGGCGCGAACGCATACACTGGACCCGTGACCATTGAAGTCCAAGACTTCGACACAAACCAGGTCGACAAGGCTCAGTGGAGCTGGGAGGACTGGCAGGAGGATCTCCCCTTCGTAGCTAGAAGTGTGGCCGCGCTGTATGAGAAGCTCGCAGAGGGTCAGACCAGCAACCTGCCCTCTTTCGACGACGCTCTCGTGCGTCACAAGCAGTTGGACGGGATGTTGAACAACTAAGCGTTAATTGGGACATGCACAGAAGTCATCAGAAGCCATAAAATACCAGAAAAATTGCTTTCTATAACGTGTGGCAATCCCAGCTTGTATGCCTAACTCATGAATATGTAAATGCTCTAATCTAGTGGACAGTAATGGGCAGCGCGACTCTTCTTCACTGGTCGTAGTCGCCAGCGTACAGGATGTCTCCACGCTTGCCGTTCATCTTCTCCCAGATGGATCGCTCGTCCAGAACGTCTCTCTTCTCCTCATCCTTGTCTGCCGCAGCCAGTTCCTCCAAGGCATTCTCTTTCTCGAGTTTGACTGGGGAAAGGTTAGCACCAGGATATAAAATTCAGGTCAGGTTGACTTACCGTGGAGAAACACCGCGGTCCTCTTCCCGGTGAACAGGGCGTGGGGGACGTTCGTCACGTTGTCCGAGTTGGCGTCTCCAATGGCGTACACGCCGGGGATGTTGGTCGCCAAGCCGTTCGCTCCGTCCGCCGCAAGGCGTCCGCCGTACAGATCAACGCCCAAGTTCTCTCCGACCTTGGACTTCTGCTCGTCGGGAAAGCTCGCCAGGAAAGCCGCCCGCTGCACAGACGGGCCCTTGGGGAACTCGACGCTGAACAGGTCGAACTCGGCGACGCTGGGAAGGCTGGGGTCCGCGTCGGGGTCGGCGCCGTCCCGGAGGCGCTTGATCTCCGAGATGGTGCGGTTCTCCACCGTGACGTTGTGGATCTTCAGGTACGTCTCCCACTCCGGGCTGCTCTTCTCCGTCGCGGCGCGCAGCTCCGGCGTGTCGGTGCCGTTGACAAAGGCCACGATGTCCTTGTTCAGCGTCAGGATCTCGCGGACCAGCCCCGGGACGTCGTCGAGGGGCGCGAGAAGGCCGAGCGGCTGGTCTGCGTGCTCGTGGCCGTCGCACCAGGGGCACCAGTAGATGCCCTTGCCCCAGTTGGCGTCGATGCCCGGCGTGTCGGGGATGATGTCGCGCAGTCCGGTTGCGAGGACGATTTTCCGAGCCGTCAGAGTCTTCTCCTTGTCTCCGGACAGAATGGCCGTCACAGAGAACTCCGTGTTGTTCTTCTGGGGCGTGATCTTGGTGACAGTTCCATTGGTCATGGAAACGGTGTCGTAGTCCGAGAGCTGCTTGCGAGCCGCCCACCTGTAGTAGGCCGGCGTGACACCTGCAACAAGTCAGTCCATGTCTTAGGATAAGGCTTCTGCTGAGACTGTAACCTACCATCAAAGCCAATCACATCGTGCATGTGGCGAGTCTTGGCATTTCGATACTCTCCAGAGTCGATGAGAAGAACGTTGCGGCGAACACGAGCGAGTCCGCTCAAGGCACTGAGACCAGCAGGACCACCTCCCACAATGATCGCGTCGTACACGTCAGGCTCATTCCTGGTCGCGTATGGCTCAATGGCGGCGCCGGTGGCCAGAGAGAAGAGAACCGGGAGGACAAGCGAATGGAGCCACAGCATCTTTGCGAACTTGCTTCTATCGATTGCAGATGGGAGGATAGGTCATGAACGGGAACTAGCAGCAGTGGCAAAGACGATCTAAATAGTAATTGGCGATCCGGTCTGTTCGCAGGCCATCAGTACTACGTGCCACGGTATTGCGATGCTACGAAACATGGCCAGGGCCGGGGAGGTTACTAGCGCAAGCAAGATACCCCTGCGAGATGATTCGCCGGGGATGTTCCCGAGCCAGCGTGATAGTCCACGGCGTGCTGTAGTGTATCTGGCTACTCTCAATCTAGAAAGTGAGGAGCCACTGAGACACGGGATAAGATCAGCTACATTGGTGCCGTCGCCCAGATGCTGTCACAGCGTAGCCCGGGACGGCATGGGCCGCAGCGGTGGCACGGCATACTCGCAGAGGCCGTGTGGTAGTCCGGTACTACAGTTACTTCTTAGAGTTCAATTCGCTTCGTATCGGCTGGATCCGCCAAGAGAGAGATGGTTTCAAGGCCCTGCTCGTCACGGAAATCCTTTGGCAGATTCTCAGGCGGCAGCTCCGGGCTCGGGATCTCCGATCTGTTTGCGTGTGGGCCGCTCCGCTACGGCCGCTACTGATGCGGGCCGGGCGAGTGGAGAACGCCCGGCTTGGGTGAGCAGCTACGGAATGAATAAGACAACTGGGCACCTAGGAAGGTAGGCATAAAGTCGCAAATAGCTCAACAACTGACGGGACTTCTGGGCACTATCCGATCGGGCTAGGCGTACCTGGGAGAGTGTGTGACCTCACATTCACGGCCCAGCGAGACTAGGCGTGCATCACTACATCAGTGGCGGATGGCACCTCCAGATGTGGCTGGCTGGGTAGCGCCGGAGGTCGGGCCGTGGCAGGTGAAAGAGAGAGAGACACGGCACGGGGCCCAGTCTGTCTGTGCAGGCGCTGCTCGTTATTTTCGAAGGAAGGGGGGGTTCGTATCCGTACATTGGGATCACCGTGTTGAAATCACAGCCCAAGATGTCGTGCTGTGAAGCCCGGGGGTTCGTAGATGTCGTGCTAACAAGCCAGGGGTTGTAGCCTCCCACGGAACTATCCCTTAGAGCGCCGAAAACCTCTAATGTAGTATTTTCTCCACATTTTAGCCATTTAAAGTAGAGTGGTATTCGTTCCTATGTATCTATGTATAACTTAGGTGACTGTCAATGACAGGGAGGATAGGTATGAGCAGCTGTGGCTCAGCTCACTTACTTGACGATACTTCTGCTAATACGTAAACTGAGTGGTGAGTAATGTATTTTGATACGCTTAGCTAGACATCCATGCCAATGCAACAATAAAGGCATTTGGCACTAAGAGACGTCTTGCACGAACGACTGACCTGACTGATACACTGACAATCCGCTCATCCCCATATCGCACCGTCTCGGCCTTTCCATCATCCTCCCCAGCCAGGCCACGGACCATAGCTTCTTCCACTTTGACTACGTAGATTAGCAGGCGACGGTCTATTCCTGACAGCTCACGAGGCGCAGACGAAATAGCCTCCAGCGGCTTGTGGAGTGTGGGCCATCTCTCCCGCTTGCGCAGCCAGCATCTGCTGATCGACGGTAGCGGTCCCGCTGCTCGTGAAATGGCGTGCGTCTTTCGTTGCATGCCAACTGGATTTCCCGCAAAGCAAGACATGGCCTGGTTAATTAAGATGCTGCATGCAGCGCGGCTGGAGACGGCTCACCTCGGGCGGGTGCTAAGTGTGAAGAAATTCTCCGAGTGGTCAGGTTTACGTACCAGCTCAAGGCCTTACGTGAAGTTCGAACATGGGGGCCACTCGGCAGGATTTAGCAATGATTCGAGACTGTTCGCATCGATGCAGAAGAAACAAATGCCTCAGTTCAAAATTGTTCTCCATGAGAATGCTCTGTTCATGCTGAATGTTGTGGGTTCTGTAGCTTTTTCCGGTGCTGATTGTGCCCGATTAATGTGGTCCTACTAACTCCGAGAATTGCAAATCCTATGCGGTCCAATCTTTGTTACAATGTTCCTCAGTTCCTCCTCAAAATCACCGGTTGTTAATTGTTGCAAAAGGCCAATGTGTTGGGCTCTCCGCGTATTTCAATGGCCTTATTTCAGTGGCCAGCCTAGGCATCATCTCCGTTCTGGGCAAGACGGATACGTCCCTCACCGCCGAAGCCGTGGGTCCAGTATCCTCCAACCTCGGCGATGGTATCACGATGCTTGCGCGAGGCAAAGAGCAGCCAAGCTCCGAGGACGGCCTTGCTCAGGACGTCCAGCACAGCGTATGTAATAATCTCCGTGTCGACGCTCGTCTTCTTGCCACCGGCTGAGACACCCCAGACACTTCTTACGTTAGTGAAGAGTTACGCGATTGAGCTCGGAAGACTTACACAAGGTAGATGGCCCAGAGGATGACGGAGAAGGCGGACAGGGAGCCAAACAGCTTTGTGACGCCGTTGTCTCGAGTGTGTCCCACACGGGTGCCCTGAACAGCAAAGTGCCAGATGACGAACAAGAATGAGATGACGCTGATGGCATACCAACCCCACTTCTGAGCAGTGTGGGCGTGGCCAAAGGCAGAGAACAGTCCGGTGAGGACCATGATGAAGTTGGCCACGACAGCCAACAGCGTGTGGGCGCCATCGATGCCGGCGAAGAGGAACAGCTCAAACACGATGAGCGGGAACGTGAGAGCCCAGTCGACGTAGCGAGCCCACAGCACCTGGCGGCACACATCGTGGTAGGTGTCAGGAAGGTGCTTGTGGTGGTCGGCCTTGGAGGTGCAGTTGTAAGCCGAAGCGTGGCCCGATGCACTAGCGAAGTAGGCGAGGGCGGAGATGATGGTGGTCAGGGTGGTGATGACATGGAAGATGCGACGAGACACCGGGATGTTCCATGAGAGCAGGGCAAAGCCGGCCGACGAGAGGACCATTAGGATGAAGACGACCCATAGCGCTCGCACTCCGTCGTGGGTGACGGTCTGATAGTGAGCAGGCTCAGCTGGAGAAGAATTAGCAGGATGGTCTAAAGAGCATGGTCTGATGCTCGGGATGTCGTACGGAGGACAGTGGGAATAGGACCGACGGGACCGCCGCCGTGGTGAGTGTGCGAGGCAAATGAATCCATGATTGTCAGTAAAGTCTTCAGCGACAGTATCCTCAGCAGCTTGAAAGATGTGTAGTATAAAAGCGAACAAAGGCCTTGCTGCAAGCTTCAAATACCTGAGAGAAGAGGGATTGGATTCACTGCCTGCCTGCCTTGTCTGTCTGCCTTGTCTGCCTGCTCGGAATGACGCGTCGACCGAGGCCCCTCAGGCTGCATCGCTGTTGGTCAAAAGCAACGTCATCTATGACAGCTCGAGTGCTAAATATGCCCTCGAGGCATGGTGGCGATGCGGGGAAGACGCTCCAAGAACGCCAATTGTCTGGACCGTCGCGGGCAGATAGCGTCACCATCACGTAATCCTCGGGAACAAACTGGTGAGGTGAGGTCTCGCATCGTAACACTACATGTAGATTGCATGGCGGTTTGTGCTCGCCGACGTAGTAGCCCGGCAGTTGCAGCTCGTATCATCAGGCGGATGCCGATGTTTCGGGAGGATAAATATGGATGGCGCGGCCTCGAAGGTCTTCGGATGGCGCTGAGCAGCATTGCATCTAAACGAGCTCGTTGTTGAGCATCGGGAATTGGCGGGGTGATTGATGACGGGCAGGGGGTTACTAGGGATCTACAGTGGCATTGAGCACCTGAGTACGAAGTAGATAGGTCTACAAGGTTTTATGTTTTCATGATTTGAAAAGCAGGATTTACGGTATGTCAACTGTCTACATCCCAGGGAGAACAGCCACCCGACCTCGAGTTCGGCACGGCGTATTCGCATATCCAAATTGTACTACGTAAGCTAGACAGTACTTGGATTATTACTTCGTATGTACAGCTGTAAATTCTCTCGCTCTGAGACTGACCCGAAGCTCACTAAAACAACCCAAGTCATTCCCGGTTCTAGAGCGGAGCTTCTGCCGCTCTACGCCGAGCAGCCACTGTAAGCTGGCTGGAGATCCCGGAGATGGCAGCTGGTCCCTCCCTAGTAAAGCACCTAGAGTTTCCCACGTCGAGGAATGCGACGGTCCAGCATAACTAGACAAGAGGCAGACCCAGACTTCACTTCATGCAATTGCTCACTGATGGCCAAGAAGTATCCCATTGCCATCCCAGGCCTGGCCCGTTCAGCGTCACCCCGCACCTAGACTAGAGTTGCGTACCTCTGTCTAGCATGCAAAGGCAGCCTGGACCACGCCTTGTTTCGCCTATTTGAGTAAATGTCAACCAATAGATGGCTTACGTCTATGCTTGCTCGGATTCCTTGGGTAACCGGATTGTGAATCCCAAAGAGAGCGAAGGCTTGGGAGCGCGGCCGGTACATAGTGAAAGATCGCGTCGCCATTGGGCGTTGTTGGGTAAAAGCCACCCTCCTTGATGCAAAAGTCCATGGCCTCGAGCAACAACTCTAGATTGCTCCTTACCCGCTGCTTGGCAAACAGTCTGCTCCCTTCGCACCACTTCAATACGTTGCCTGATCGCACCCACCAACTGTCACGGAGCCGGAAGAACGCGTAGTCAATAAGCCATCGGGCATGGTAGATGCATGACTCCCAGATGAGGCGGTCTGACGGTCACGTCCCATCCTCATTGGCTATGGCGTCGGATTCTTTCCCACTCAGCCTCGTCGAAGTCGTATGCCTCGAGCTTGAGGACGCGGAGAGTCGAAAGGTAGCGGTCGCTGCCGTCTAGGTTAAATGGCAAATTGTGGCGAACGGGAAACTCGATGATGCTGGGACACGTTTCCATGGTCGCGTGGGTCGTATCACGCGTGCCGAAGGGGCGCCGACGAGGACGACTGCCTTGATCTTGGACGGGCAAGGCGGCGCCCATTGGGCATCTCCAAATTAGGCCGCGTCCCCGAAGGCGAGACAGAGGAGAAGATACAAAGCTCCCGGTGAAGTCATTTTGATGTTGGCTTCGGTAGCCGATGATGACTTGCGGAGACTGCAAGACGCGACGGTGAAGCCTGTGAGTAACTAAATCGGGCGACGTTGTTTGACGCCAAGAATACGTTTCTTCGATCCTACAGGATGGGGTAAGAATGAGACGGAATAATTGGCGCTTACAGTCAGTCAGCTAACCAACCTGTCAACCCTTGGTGGCCAGCTCAGGCATCTAGCTGTCCCCGCAAACCATGGCAGAAAGTACCGTCATGCTCGTCCTGTCCGATTCTGTTAGAGCAAGCTCATCGATGCAGACCGTAGTTATCTCTGAAAACATATGTCAGAATTAGCAGATTGCTGGCTAAGACCTATAGCAAATGGTTATCGCATTGCTGAAACAGTGTTGTGCAAGGTCAGCAAGAGGCGCGCAGGCTTACATCCGAGTGGAAGAGCCATCCTCCCGTCAGCGCCATCGATACGTCTAAGCTGATGGGCTTGCATGTGAAGCAGATACTATTAACAATCGGCATTAAGGAGAACATGCTTGCGTGTGCAGGCTTCACAGCATGGGAAAGAGAGACAACTTAAGAGGAAACAGAATCTACGCGTAAACAAACACACATCCACTCACAGCTTGGTCTTTCGGTATCACAAGGCAAAAAACATGCTGCACCACGAACCCAGAATACGAAGGCATCAGACCACCCAGCTGCTGTGCTACCCCATCTTGCTCACCATCCATCTCATCTATCTATCTTAGCTGGGGATATGGTCGGGCGGGGACCCCGGATTACTTGCGGGGGGGCCGAAGTCTCGGGCCGGCCCCGCGCGGAGGCGAAGGGAGTTGGCGAGCAAGTCAGGCAGGCACTAGATTAGGTTCTTGAGTGAATAAAGTGCGGGAAGGGAGCTATTCAGAGGGGGCAGAGTGTAGCGGGAGGTGGATGAGCATGGGAGTGGGCAGGCAGCAAGCTGAATAGTACGGAACAGGTAGCATGTGAAAGAGCACGGGCAAATGGAATGGGCGAGAGAAGCCAGTTCCGGACTCCATTCCCAAGGTTGTAGATAGGTAGGTAGGTACTCTTCAGGTGTGCCGCAGCGGAAGCAGTACCTCCAGCAAGTCCCCGCGCAGGTCATTAAGCAATGGAATAACTTAACATGGAAGGGTGGAGCATTGCTGGGTGGGCCACGTGCCCCTGTAGTGGTTGCGTCAGAGCTGCCAGGGCTGCCCGCGACGGCGGCCTGATTGGCCTCCGGGGGGGCGGTGTAGCAGCCGAACCAGGTCAGATGCGCTGAAGGCCAGGGCGTTTGGTGGGTGGCATGCACTGATGGTCCCTGGAGGAGACGTCCTTTTCGTCTTCCCCACGGCCCGGGGAGGAAATGGCGGGGGAAAGGCGACCCCCCACATCAAATTTGGTCATGGGCCTCTGTCAGATTGCCAATTCGTTCGACAACCCACCCATACGGATAGGCAGTGCGGTATCACCAACCAACCTCACTTCTCACTCAATACGTCCTTGTAGTCTACTTCTGTGCAACTCAGCAATAGTAGCGACACCTTTGCAAGGCAGCACCGCTCCTATCTCCCCCTCGCCGCTTCTCTGTGCTCTTTCTGGCTGAGACAGCCAACCACCTGAGCCAGCCACTTCCAACGTCATCCATCCACATCGGCCTCTCGGCGTCCTTCCTACCCGAACCTCAACCACCAACCATTCCCTCGTCCTATCCCTCCCCAATACCCTCAATCGTTCCTTTAATATTCCCTATAACCATCCTACAACCCGTCGCTCTTCGCTGACTGCCGACTCCCTTGGCTAAACGTCTTCGCAACTCCATCAACCGCTACTTTCTCCGAATCCCCCCTTCGAATCGCCCTCGAATCCTCCCTCGAATCTTCCCTCCCACACACTCGCTCCCCCGCCATGAGGTAACGCGCTTCAACTCGCGCTCTCGGCTTCCTCTTCAAGGTGTCTCCCGCGTACACTCATCCAGCGACCCCATCATGGCCGACCTGCTTCTTCAGGCGCGCCCGGCCCCGGCCATGCACGCAAAACCCACAAAGGTCCCGGCGAAGCCAAACACCAAGGCCAAACGGCCGCCCTCCAAGCCCGCGCCCGCCCCAGGCGTCGTCGCCACTCTCCACAAAGCCATCAAGGACGTCAACAACACACTGCAATGGTGCAAGGACGGCTTGACGGGGCAGGAGCGCGAACAGAAGAGGGTCACCGAGGAGAGGCGGCAAATCCTGTGCGCCCGTCTGCAACAGGTAAGCCTCGCTGCTCCTTCGCCCTTAACATCCAGCAATACTAACGATTCAAGGCCGAGACTCGGGCCCAGTGGGACGCAGCTGCTCGGGAACTTGACATCCTCGATGGAAACGAAGAATGGAAGCGGGACTCCTCGACCGGCGACTACAACCCCGACCTGATTGAGGACCGCCTCCAAGCCCTCGACGAAGCCCGAGCCAACTGCGATATCCAATCCATGATGCACCTCATTCGCACCGCCTTGTCGCGGGATCTTGGTGGCATGGACAACGTCGACCTCTATAGACACTCCTACTCGGGAACCAAGCACCTCATCGAACGCTACGTCGAGTCCACCATCCAGACCATCGAGGCCGTCGTCACGCGGAGCGGGGTGGATCGCGGAATTGAGCACCGCGACTTGCTCGATGGGATACTCTTCGCGCGCCAAAGCTTTGGTCGGAGCGCCCTGCTTCTGTCAGGCGGTGGTACCTTTGGCATGTCCCACATCGGCGTGCTCAAGTCCTTGTTCGAGGCCCATCTCCTCCCCAGGATCATCTCGGGCGCCAGCGCTGGCAGCATCGTCTGCGCCGCCATGTGCACGCGCACCGACGAGGAGATTCCGCAACTGATCAAGGAGTTTCCCTACGGAGACCTGGCCGTATTCGACGAAGAAAACGGTCAAGACGGCGTCTTCAACAACCTGCGCCGCTTGCTGACCGAAGGCAGCTGGTCCGACATCAAGCACCTTTCCAAGGTCATGCGAGCTCACACAAACGACATGACGTTCCAAGAGGCCTACAATCGCACCCGTCGTATTCTCAACATCTGCGTCTCTACGGCCTCCGTCTACGAGCTCCCCCGCCTCCTCAACTACGTCACTGCCCCAAACGTCTTGATCTGGTCTGCCGTCGCAGCATCGTGCTCAGTTCCCCTCGTCTTCAGCGCCTCGCCCCTACTAGTCAAGGACCCAGCTACGGGCGACCATCTACCATGGAACCCGACTCCCCAGCGCTGGATCGACGGTTCTGTGGATAACGACTTGCCCATGACCCGCCTCTCCGAGCTGTTCAACGTCAACCACTTCATCGTGTCCCAAGTCAATCCCCACGTGGTGCCCTTTCTTTCCAAGGATGACCACCTATCGCCGACCGGGAACCTCGAGCGTGATCGACCAACCCGTACCGACGACTACAATTGGGTGTATACTCTCACGTCCCTGGCCAAGGACGAGGCACTGCATCGACTGCATTTCCTAGCAGAGCTTGGTATCATGCCCAACCTGGTGACCAAGTTCCGCAGCATTCTCAGTCAAAAGTACTCGGGCGACATCAACATCCTGCCCGAGGTCAACATGAACGACTTGCCGCGACTGATGCGGAATCCCACCAGCGAGTTCATGATTAGGGCCTGCCTTCTCGGCGAGCGCGCTACGTGGCCCAAACTCAGCCGAATACGTGATCGGTGCGCCATCGAGCTTGCATTGGATCGTGCTGTCCATCGGCTGCGAGCCCGAGTCGTCTTCTCTGAGAGCCAGCGAGACCTCCGACGCCTGAACGTCAGGGGGGGTTTCCAGTTAAAGGGCCCGGGATCCTCCCTTATGAGCAGCTCGATGATGGGGTCGACGTTAGAGATGAGACCGTACAGGCGGCATCGCCGGCGGTCCGGCGGGAGTCTGCAGGCGGCCCCTGACCGCTGGCTTCTTCTCGACAGTGCCATCACCGACGACGAGACGGAGCGAGAGGAGCTTCTTGAGATGCAGTCTCGTCGGAGTCGCGCCGGGTCTCCCGTTGCACTGCGCAAGCCTCGTTTGAAGCGAGCATCTAGGAGTCACATTCACGTACGAGGCCTGCACGCAAATATGGCTGAACTCGACGACGGTGGCCCTGGAATCGACTTTTCCAAACCCCTAACGCCTCCGTTATTTTCCCAAGAGCAAACATTAGGCCCCAAAGTCCCTGACGTGCTGTTCGAGGAGTCCGGGACGGCGACTTCGGATCCTTGGTCCGATCATACCTGGCTGTCAAGGGGCAACGCCACTTCTCCCGCGGAAATGGAGACGAGCGAGGCGTATCATTCCAGCGACGTTCGAGAGGACACTGACGCGAGTGACCCCGAGCCGTACGAATCTCAACCCCCGCCCAAACAAGCACATGGTAGCAGCACCAGGAGCTATTTTCGGCCAGAGGAGCGGGCAGGATGGATGCTTTGGGACTGAGCCAGACATCCGGATGGGTTGCAGTAGAGGGGTCAGCCAGGCTGGTCACCTAGGTGGTATGAGTGATGAAGAGACGGACAGGCTATTCAAAGTTAGACTGATTCATGTCGACAGCGCAGGCAGACTTACCCTCGCGCTCATTTTGGCAGCATCTTGGTACATGAGTATGCAGGGCGTGTTTGGAGTTGGATGGGATTAACGGTGGTCTACATGGTATGGCGAATACGAGGCATTGGGCAGGTCGCAAGACTTGGAGTTAGTATTGATAGATATAATGTTGGTGAGACTCATTGCTAGAAGATGTCGACACGAATCTCTTGAACTACAAGCTCGTGATCACTGTTCTGGGATGGCTGCACTAAAGCCGCCCTCCTCTCTAGTCAAGTACCATGCCCGTGAAGCCCCAAGAGCCATGGCCGACCCGCAATGCTTGCCCTCATGATGATGAGTCCGAGCCCACGCCTCCCTTTGAGCCTGGTGAGCAGTATATCAGCTCTGCATTTGCTTTGCTTCTACTCAAGGCCTTTCCTCGCCCTGACGTCGAAGCTTTTGCCAATGGTAACCACGATAAACCCCCGCCGAACATGAGCTTGAGGACATCCCAGCTACCGATGGGATAGCCTCGCGACCGTGGAAACAAGGCTTTTAGCATGCTGCGTCAGTTCCCCACTCGTGCTTGTTCGTGCTAAGCCCTCGTGAATGTTCATGGACATCTGCTTCCTGGTTTCGCGTCAGAAATAGCCACCAGAACTCGGCTTTGGTCCCTATCTAGGTCTTCACATCCGCGTAGACGTCCACTTTAGCGAGTTTGTCCCGCCTGCTATCTATCTCCAGCTCATGGTCCGTCACGGCGTAATGGACAGATTTTCGGACCTCATTTTCTCGCTCTTAATCGTTTATCTATTGCCAACCTTGAGTCCGCGGAAGAAGATTCAACTGCGCCTTCTCCGGAGTCAAACACCAAGCCCCGTGTATCAATACATAAACTCTCCTAATTTAAATCTCATAATCCCGTCATCTCCTTGCAACATCCATCTAACCTTTTTTGAAGAGTTTAATTGAAAAAAACACGAAGCTCGCTAAGTGGGATAGAATGAGGAATTAAGAACGACATGACTGCCGCTGAACTCCATGGTGTCGATAGCAGGTTTGTCGTACTTGATACCCTAGACCAAGTCGTCACTCCTTCAAGGCAAACAACCGGTAACGCCGACTAGAAGAGTTCTGGTCAGGCCTGCAACAATACGCTTCCTTCTTCACGTGGCAGAGAAGCTAGTCATGGCATCCCCGATGTAGGTTCCAGTCTATCAGTACGAAGTCGATGACTTTAGCAAACCAGGATCTTGACAGGCCGCAGAGCGATAGACATGTGTAGACTAGTAGAGCATGATATCCAAGAAAACCCCGACCCAGCATTCCCAAATTCTTTAGTTATGAAGGTACATACATACTCCCGGCGGAAAGTCTGTGGTGCCCGTTCGCCATCCCTCCGACATCCACCTCCAGAGCTCCTCTCGAGGACGGCAAAAATTAAACGCATCCGACCACGCCAGTATTCGAAACTGGAATCTCTAGAGTATTTGAAGTCGGTGAACCGAAATCTAGCGCCTTAGCCATTAGGCCACGCGGCCGATGGGGGAGTGTGAAGAAATTGCAGTCTATAGTCTACGGGGTGGATTGTCGTGAGGTTTTGCGGCCCCGCTGTGGAGTGGGCGGTGGTGGTGGCCGTAGGGTGCGAGGGACTAATTGGGGCGCGTTGTTACGAGGAAGAGAATTGTTTGCAGGAACAGGGATTGAAGAAGTTGATGGGGAGCGGAGTTTGTGTCTACGGAGCTCTGTCTTGACTTGTTGGTGTTGGTTCGTAACTCGGAAGTTGAGCTAGAGACGGCGAAACTCGAGATGGATGGATGGGGCCGACCTCATCACTGCAGATGATAAGAGATCAATCTGTCCATTTTTGGAGAAGCCGTGCCAAAGCGTCATAAGCCAGCTGTTTATTTTGTTCATCCGTCTCCGTCTATTTCGCCTCTGACGTTGTCGTAGCCATGCGACACAATTCCCATTCTCAGTAATAACCCAACTTCTGTCCAATCACTCCTATGGGCACAAGACATGACAGACACCACGACGTAACAGAGCATTTTCAATTAAACTCGTTCCTGGATAGCTCTTATATACTCGCCGTCGTTGTCGGCGTCACTGGCAGATGTTCTATGACGCTTCGCAGTATGTATCAGCCGGGGTCAGGTGCCGTAGAGTGCGGTGAATCATCACAACACGCTTCATTTTGTTTATTTCCCCGAGCCGTAAAACCCCTCTGGCTCCTCTTTCTTACTTTTGTTTCTTGAAGAACCCAACACCCTCTCTTGAGAACACAGACCCGGCTTCCACCGTCACTGCAGCACCAACCGACAATCGCTATGCCCAGAGCCGAGGAGAGATCAAGGGCTCGCTATGATCCTGATTGGAAAAGCCACTTGACCAACGAGGACCTGCTGCCCCTCGAGTTTCGTCATGCCCTGTGTGGTGTCCTCCTGCCCAAGTTTGAGCCCATCACCTTTCCAGGGAGCACTGATACCCTCGACATTATGGCCCGTCAGAAGACCGAGATCCTCGAGGTTCTAGCTCAATCTCTAGGGAGGTTGAAGACGTCCAGAACGATGCCCGAGAGATCGCCAAAGCGAAAGCTGCTCAGGAAGAGATTGCCCAGAAGCAGTTGGACTTGATGAAGGAGCTCAATGAGACGTATTCGGACGTCATCACGATATTCCATTGGGACTGGATCGAGTCCGTATGTATTCCATTGGCCAATCATTCTCGCAAAAACATTCTCGCAAAAAGAACGCCACTAACGTCCTGAAGGGTAATCTGTCCTACCCAGTTGTGGCGTTGGGCATCAGGCTCAGACGGGATGCCGATCAGTTTTTCAAGCACGTTGATAAGGTTGTCGAACATTCTCGCTTTCAAGAGATGTACAACTATGGCCACGGCGGGTTGCTGGGGGAGCGGCTGCGCACAATCCTCAGCTCGCTTACGCTCGAATCCAAGGGTGAGTTGTACCTCCACTACAACCACGTATGCAACGTCAACGAAGCGGGATTTAAAAAGTCACCAAAGAAAATTGTCAAGAAGAGGGTGAAACCCACCGACAAGTAGGCGAAGCCCACCGCCCCGGCCTAGGTTATCAGTAATCTATTGGCTCTTTGCAGTTGGAGAACAGTCTTGCGGAACGAGATTCGGGGTGCCCTTGAGAGGTGAAGATGCACCGGGACGACAAACGGGTTGTAGCGGTTGCAGAGCGAGACCTTGGCAGCGAAAGTAAAGGCACGGGGTTTGTTTTGACTCTAGTTAGAGGATAGAGGTTGTCTTTTCTACATACCAAGACCCTAATTCTTCATGCTTGATATCTTCTCGCCTGTGAAGCTGCATGTGCGCGTGACTTGTGCCAACTGGTGCCAACTGGTGCCAGGTGCCAGGTGCCAACGAGAGTGAATTTTCACGGCACCAGCAAACGACCTATTTACTCTCTTTTCTGCTAATAGTTCTTTCTCTTTCATCTCCGTCATCCTTCTCTCCCTCCAGAACTTAGCACCTTTGCACCAGCCCTACACACACCATGCCCGAGACTGGCAGTAAGAGAAAGGCTTCCGCCAGCCCCCGAAGGGATGCGCGCCCTGGTCATGCGACTAAAAGCCTTCGGCCCTTGGGCTGGGTGACTTTGGTGAATCCCGAACTCCTCAGCGCCGAGAACAGAGTTCTCCACAGCAACCTTGAGATTATTGCCCGTCAACAGACCGAGATCCTTCAGTCCCTTCACCTTGCAGCCGAGTAAGTTTCCCAAACCCTCATCGTTCTTCTTCAGTACGCTTCGACAGCTAACCTCGTCGACATGCAGGCCTCGCCGTCTGTCCCTGTCGACCTCCTCGCAAGGTTCCAACAAAACCCTCCAAGACCAAAAAGCGGGCCAAGAGTTAGGGGACGACTCCAAACTCGTCTGGGACCAGACACTCCTGCGAGAAACGTTGAAGAAGGAGCACTCGAGCATCTTCGAGGAACAACACCCACTATGGGTGGCAGAGGTATACAAGAGAGACGTTCCTCAGATTCGCAAGCAGAAACTCACTAACATTTCAGATGCACATTGTTCCCTATTTGGCCCCTCGAGCTAGCACTATTAAGGATGCCCGAAGCTTTTTCAGTCACCTTTACTCGCACGACTATGATTGCACAGAACATTACGTGGATGAAGATGATTTCGAGATATTTCTGGTGCTTCTTGCCGGACTTACTGAGGAAAGCGAGATTGCCTTATTCCTCCACTTCAACAATCGCTTGATCGCAACCCGGTTAGGCCGCGCGAAGCGGAACCAGCTGAACGCTGAGCTGGTCAAGGCCACGTAGTCTAAAAAGAAGTTTACCAGGTGTTGCAACATAAGTGGGATTGTCGATGCTTCTTGCGGCGCTAGGAACAATGGGTTCATGGTTTTGGAGCGTTAGGAGCCGAAGGTGGACGGCAACGATGTAGTCTAATTCAGACGAAACCTGGCGATTGAGGATTGGAGGATTCAGATTGCTTCCAAAGTTATTTAAGAAAGTAACTTTGTCATTCTTTTCATCCTTGGCATCTTTTTGCCCGTGAATCCGTAGCTTCACCTCTTCTCAACGAGCGTCACGTGTTATCGACACCTCCGGACACGGTACCCTTCATCACTACAGTCAGCACCAGTTGACCAAGTGTTGGAACGACCATGCCGTCTTCTGGGTGCCTGTGGGGGCTGAACGGCTCGGGCGGGACTCCAGAAGCAGGCCTCGGAGAAACGGGCGGTAGTCTTGAGGATGTCGGCGGGGAAAACTAGCACTGTGGCATTTTGGAGGGGACGATGGAGTGAGTACGCGATGTGATGAGGAATTGTGTGATGGGCTTGGCTCGACGGCGGCGTCTTCTCTTTGGCGAAGCGTAGCAGGGAAAGCGGCGCAGCGGCGTGGCAACGGCACTACATACACACATCACATGCGCTACAGTGGTGTGCAAAAGTTCCGACAACTTAAAAAGGCCCACTTGTAGTACTTATTTTATTACTATATTTTAAATCTGATTATAAAGGATGTAATACCTAATATAAAATACTTTAAAAATTAGGGTTATATATTACTTTAGCTATTTACTACTACTATATTTTTCTTTTAATTAAATACCTTATAGATCTTATTTTATCTTTATTTTCTTTTTAGTAGTAAAAATTAAATAAGTAACTAAAAAAAGAGTATTTTATAAATTGATAATTAAACCTATATAAATATACTTTAAATTCTAAATAAGCTATTTAGTAGATTTAGATCTAACTTAATATTAGTACTTTAAGAATACTAATATTATTTATATAGATTATTTTATTACTATTTAAAAGCTGACCCTTTTGGTGTAAAATGGGCATATTGTCGGAACTTTTGCACGCCCACTGTAACATGCCATGATGCATGGGATGGGGATTGGGATTGGGAATGGGATGGGGCAGTCCGATAACGGCTCACGGGTGTTGATGGATGAGGATGTTCTCGGGTTTGGAGTCCATGGGTGAAGCTACGTTTCATCTCTACGAAGATAGAACTGACTTTTTGTTTAGAGCAAGCGGACTACCGGTATGCTTGAAGCCTTGGATCCCGTCGTCGACCTGGAGACTCGTCAGCATAAACAGCCACTAACATACCGCGCCGACTTCCGAAGCATCTCACAGGTGACAACCCCCGCCCCGTCGACCCCGCCCCGAGGATCCAGACCCGCGAATTGAACATGGCCGGGAGACGATTGCGTCAGGCACATGGCGATGGCAGCATTGGCGCCGACAATGGCACAATGCGCGCCGTCGGGCCAATGGCGACGACGCCGCAGCACGCAATATGACGCCTTGCCGCTTCAGGTCCAGTGAGGGGCAGCTCCCTTTTTTTTCTTTTTCTTGGGTTGAATCGAGGCGGGACGCTTGACGCTTTCACGCTGAGGGGTTCAGGTTAGATTCTCACCAGGTGGGGGAGGTGTAATATGTAGCTTGTTTTTGATGTTTATCTTCATCTTCTAGCTTGTCTCCTTGGGCTTCTGCTCTGGTGTTTTGCTGGATTTGATTGGGGTCGAGCAAGAAAGAGAGGAGTGTTGATGATCTCTGTATGTAATAGTGCATGGCGGGGTTCATCAATGACGAGCTACGGAGCTAGGGACGGAGGGCGGACTAGAGGGGTCGACTACCTAGTGCGGGGCTGTCGCTGTGTGTTCTGTTCGTAGGTAGACAGGCAACAATCAGGGAGGAGAGCTGGAATGCCTCACTCAACATGCCCAAGCTGCGAGGATGGATGTGATGTTTGCAGCTGTTACCAGAGTCTGTATTTGTTCATCCTGGGTGCTTGTGGACTGTAGGCATATATAAAACGTTCAACGATTGCGGACAATACCAAACGCGTATCGCCCTGAACGGTTGGAACCTGCGTCGCAAGGGACCACAACTGGCACGCAGCTTTTACACTTATCCAGCCAAGCCCAGGGGACAAACAGGGTTCCATTGGGTGCATCCATAAACTCAACCCGGCGTCCCTTCCAGGCTATTGTGCTTGCGTGTGTGTGAGTTGCGTCTATATAAGCCGCCCCCCCGCTTGGGCAACGCGGAGGTTCCTCCTCTCCCCTTCTCCCTCACACACATACACATCACACATCACCCTCATCCATCTCTCTCTCTCTCTCTCTCTTTCACAAACACCCCAACCATGTCTGCCCCCGCGCCCCTCCGTCTGGGCTCCGTCGCCCCCAACTTCAAGGCCGACACCACCCAGGGCCCCATCGACTTCCACGAGTTCATCGGCGACAACTGGGTCATCCTCTTCTCCCACCCCGAGGACTACACCCCCGTGTGCACCACCGAGCTCGGCGCCATGGCCAAGCTCGCCCCAGACTTTGCCAAGCGCAACGTCAAGCCCATCGGCCTGTCCGCCAACACCATCGAGTCCCACGAGGGCTGGATCAAGGACATTGCCGAGGTCACCGGCGGCAACGTCACCTTCCCCATCATTGGCGACAAGTCCCGCCAGGTCTCTCTGCTCTACGACATGTAAGACAAAGACAGAAACTCTATGCACTGGAGAGCACTTGCAACAAACAGACACTGACACGCTCCCAGGATCGACCAGCAGGATGCCACCAACGTCGATGAGAAGGGCACCGCCTTCACCATCCGCTCCGTCTACTTCATCGATCCGAAGAAGACCATCCGCACCATCCTCTCCTACCCCGCCTCCACCGGCCGCAACGCCGCCGAGATCCTCCGCATCATCGACTCTCTCCAGACCGGCGACAAGTACCGCATCACCACCCCCATCAACTGGGTCCCCGGCGAGGACGTCATCGTCCACCCCGGTGTCAAGAACGAGGAGGCCAAGACCCTATTCCCCGAGTTCCGCATCGTCAAGCCTTACCTCCGGTTCACCCCTCTCGCCAAGGAGAAGGTCATCCCCCAGTAAACTTGCTCTTACTCTCTCTCTCTCTCTCCTATACTCTACACGTCCTACCATACCATGATACCAAAGCAAAATGAGCGAGACAAGCCGGAACCAGGCACTGGACGAGTTGATCTAGTACGACTAGTACGAGGAGCTGCCTAACCGCGTCTTGGACTTCAGAACCATCGACTCTTATCTGGTTCTTCCAAGTTTTTTGATCCTCTCCTGGGGGGGACTGGATTTGAGCCATTTGTGATAGCTATGACAAAGATGAAAATAAATAAAGAAATGATGAAAAAAGAAAGACGTGCAAATACCTCCCCGTATGTGAGCAAGCCGGTGGATACGGGGCTAATTGATGACTGTTGTGATCTCAAGAACCCGACACAGCCCGAGCAAGGTCCGGTTTCGGACCGTCGGCGAGGGGATGCGAAGGCTGACGACGAGCTTGTCTTATTAGCTAGGCCGAGCTCGGATTGATTGTGTATTGTGTGATTGTGGAAGCTTCCGTTGCTGGAGTGGAACAGACCGACCGATCCACTGGCGTTTTCAGCTTCTCGAATCTCCCACCACAGCTATATTCGTCGGCTCTTCGTCATAGGAAAGTAAATACCAGGACAGTGAAGGGGTACTCCGTACATAGCTAGGTGATGTATTCATCCCCGCAATGGTTTATGAATTATTCACTGCCCAGATAGGTAATTCTATGACAGCTGCCCACAGCTCAATTCTCCATCTATCACTTCTCACTTGCAACGAGCCTCCCCGGTCTTACTTTAGGTATACCAGGCATCCCACACCCCACTGCATTTAGCACATCCGTCGACACATCGATGCAGCGTCTTGATTCCTTCCAAACTTAAATATATCAAAATGTCGCAGCCAGAAGCCCGGATTGGTAAAGTTCACCGATGTGCATACCTCAAACAGGACTCCGCGAATCCCCTCGCTCGAGTAAGTAATCATCACACTCGTGTCCCCAGCCCCAACCCCAACCCCAACCCCCCTGTCTGTCATCGGGCGTCCCAAAGTCCCGGTTTGCGCAGGCCATGAAGGTCCAAGCGACGACCAGCGGACCGGAGCGCCAAAAAAGAAAGTCCAACGGCCAAGGAAATCGGGGGTGGAGAAACGGCGCTTCCAGAAATGTTCCTCCTATCCCCATGGCCCTGAGAAGCCACCTTGCCCGGCGAGGCTTTCACTTTTGCCGAAGCCAGGTGGCTATTCTTGGGTTCCATCGGCGATGCCTATCCCTGAAACGGACCCGGGTATGCGGATCAGACCCGGGGGCTGGGCTCTTTACATAGTTTGCTTCTTGGTCTGGATGACGATGCCTTCTTGCAAAGTTTGATGTGGATTGTTTGCTTCCTCGAGGGGGCTAGTGGCACCATCGGAGAGGGAAGCAAGATCGACGGACTTGCGGTCAATGCTGATACGAGGGTGCTCGGCGCCACAACGCCAAGATGCCGGCTTCGTGGGGTTTCCTCGTCTCAGGATTGTTTGTTCCAAGCAGGGGTATTGTAAAGGAGGATTTTCCACGTGGTGGAGACAGGTGTACGACGTAGGTGTGCGTGTGTTGATCTGATGGACCAGGGGCATCTTGCACCTACTAAGAGCGTTGAAGTTGACACGCATTCGTTTCCGGGTCTGTTTGTTCGTGCTTCGTAAGAGGGTTCTTTACGTGGTTACGTGGTAATCCGTGCTGCTTACTATGACATGGTACTGTATGTACATGGTAGAATCATCAGCATGTCCCCCGGTTCTTCCAGGCCAAATCGAGACGAGCGGAACAACTTGAACAAGTGCCGGCAGGCAGGCAGGCGAGATTGATCACCATTTACTACTACCTAGTATGGAGACCCAGCGGAGCAAATAGCAAAGCATCCTGGATCTATATCACGATGCGAGAGGGAGCGTTGCCATATACTATAGTATACGGGAGTAGTAAGTCACGAATCGTCGTATTCCGCCGTCCCCGTCTTATGCACCACCGCGCGGCTGTTTCGCCAGCTTAGAGCGTTTGAGGTGGGAAAACACCAAACACCAAACATACCACTTGGGGTTAGAGATTCATCCCGTCTCTCTGCGTGTCGCCCAATGCAGCGTGAAGCGTGAAGCGTGAAGCGTGGGCGTGCAGTCAAGGGCCGAAGCGGGCCGCATCGCATGCAAGGCCAGAGGTGTCTGCCGGGGTGCTTGTACATATGTATGTACTTGTACTGTATGTACGAATACCTTGGTCGTGACCTCGGAAGGGCCAGTGAGAGAGAGGTTTTGGCGCAGGGGAGAGTGGAAGCAATGTGGTGTCCAATGGGGAAGCCGAATTGAGTGAAGGGTCGGCGATACTGTCTGTGATATTGTCTGCGATGCTGCTGTGATGGCCCGCACTGCTGAGGCGTGTACAGTGTGCTCAGCGCCTAATTAATTCTTTGGTGCTGTCCACTGTAAGGACTCCTTCTCTGTCGATGACCTATTGGTCAGCGCGTTGCAACTCGGCCTGCCATCCGTTGCCGCCTTCCTCGTTCCCTCCTCCGAGTCCCGGCCAACGACCTTCAACACCATAGAGCAACATCATCACTCCCGCCGCTCGGTTCCTTCGTTACTAGAAGCCGCAGCGCTGCAGCACCGTCGCCGCCAAAGACCGCCATCTAAAGTTCAGAGGCTCAGCTTTCGCCTCAAAGCATCAAGCCTCAAAAGCACAAACACTATCTATCTTTAGTCTAATCTGCTGCGTAGCAGTCTGCGAATACCTGCCGCACCCCGGCGCAGCTAACCCTCTTCAAGATCCGCTCCACCGTTCTAACCGAACCAAAAAACGCACCACCACCTTCACACGGCGATATCCACCCCTTCGGTTCCCCTCCAATCCGTGTCCGAGTCCGTGCGCGGCTTCGTCCTGTCTGCACGTCTGTCACTCACTCAACTTACTCACGTCGCTCGCCTGTGGGCTTGAAGCTTGCTCTCCAACTCACGGAAATTGCACACTGCAACCTCCTCGACCGATCGCCCCCGTCCCGTCAGTCCCCCGGCCCTCCGCCCGCGTCCGCGCCTGCGCCTGCGGAACCCCGTTCTAGGTATCACCGAAGGAGAGAGCGATTGACGAACGGTACCGGTACGTACGTACATCCAGCAACCCTGGTCGAGCCCGTCTGCCATTCCCACCTGGCCCAGTGGCCGTTCTCCTCCCGACCTCCCCCCTAGTTCGTTGCCCTGCGATCCCCATCTCGGTCGTTGTCTCTAGACCGAGCCTCAACCCCCGCGAACCGGCGACTGGGAAACTGGGAAACGAACTACGACGGACCCCTCCCGCACGCCTCCCTTCGCTTTGCGCCTCGTCGTCCAAGGGCTCCCAGCGCCCAGTCCCAGTCCCAAGGCCCTCGTACCCTGCTGCCTTCTGGGCTCGCCTCGGCCTCCTTGCCCCCGTCTAGACCGACTCCAGACCCATCTCCAGCCGCGACCTCCCCGGCTCGTTTGTCCTTGGCTTGGGTCGTGTTCGTGATACAGCCGCGTGAGGTCTCCCGCCCGCAGGTTCCTTTCATGTGGCCCCGTCCTCGCGTCTCCTCCTTGTCTTCGTCCTTGATCTCCCCAGTCACTTGCTTCAAGTCGCATCGTTTCTAGGACACCCCACCTTCCATCCTCTCCTCTCTCTCCTCCCCTCCCCTCCCTTCTCTTAGACTCTTTGGTTTCCGCTTGTGCTTCATTCCGCTAGCTCATGCCCTGCCACTCGCGCTGCGTCGCAACCAGCCGACCGCCATGGCCGACCATTCGGAACTGACTGGTAACCAGGACCCTCGTGCTCCCGTCGACGACTACTCCTGCTTCTCCGACTCAGAGGCCGAGGAACGGCCCCGGCCGTCCAGCCGGTACACCCCCGATATCTTCTCCGGCGTCTACCGAGGCATCAAGAGGCTGCCCTCTGTGAAACTTTCCCGAAGCTCCTCAATCCTCGGCCTGAGGAGCAACTCACCCGCTCCCGATTCCTTACCCACCTTGTCCTCGTCATTCAAGGCTCTCGAGTCATTCCGCTCGCCGTCCTCGTTATCAAAAGCCTCCGAATCATCGGCTGTCCAGCATGTCCGAAACCTAAACCTCCAGTACAGTCTTGCGAAACCTCTACCCCAGCCACCGCCCTCTGGGGACTCTACGTCTCCCTCTCAACTTCCTACAGCCAAAGAACTGCCTATTGTTTTCGAGGACGACGACGACGACGCGGACAACGACACCGACTTCTCGGATATTCAGCTTCCAATATCCCACCCGAATCCACCCAAGCACAAGAAAATGGATAGCCGAACGAGCACCATGGACTCAGGCTCCTCGGTACCGCCGACGGGACTCGTTTACGGGACTCAGGACCCCACCGCCCATGACATGAACAGCAGCGTGAGCAGCCTATCGAGCGCCCGGCATGAAGGCACAGACGAGTCTCGAGACAACCTGAAGCCGAGAAGCACTGGCTCTACATCTGGTGGTCCATCGCCGGCCGTGGCTCAGGGAAGAACGCCTACTTCTGTTGGGGGCCCCTCTCAAGGAGGCCCGTCCGCTCATCTTTCCGGGCTGATGTGCAATGTTCACCGGACTACGGGGCGCGAACCGCACGCACTCGTGGGAGCCACTACGACTATTCTCGGCGACAAGCTTTATGTGTTTGGAGGACGTATCCTGTCTCGAAGTCGACCCGCTCCCCTGACATCCGACTTGTACGAGCTAGATCTCATCCGACGACACTGGACGAAGCTCGATACCAATGGCGACATCCCCCCGCCCCGATACTTTCACTCTATGTGCCCCCTTGGAGATACCAAAATGGTCTGCTACGGAGGCATGTCGCCGGCCCCGAATCAACCCCCCGGTGGCGATCCGCAACAGCCCGAAGTTGCCGTCATGTCCGACATTTACATCTACGACGTAACAACCAAGATGTGGACCTTTATTCCGACGCAGGACACTCCTCAAGGCCGATACGCCCATTGTGCGTGCATCCTTCCGTCAGCCGCCACCTTCTCCTCACACCGCGCCCCCCTTTCTGCGCTTCAACACAACCCTTCAACCGGTAATCCCAACGAGGGGCGAATTGGAATCAACATCAACGGCATGGGAGGCGCTGAGATGGTGATTGTGGGTGGTCAGGATGGTGGGAACAACTACATCGAGCAGATCAGCGTCTTCAACCTCCGAAGCCTCAAATGGACCTCGACTCAACCCCTGGGAAAGAGCTGTGGCGCCTACCGCAGCGTTGCCGCACCGCTCACTCCTGCGGTCAGCTCGAAGATTGGTCGTTCGTACCCCAATGGCATGCAAAACATGGACGGCGGGATCAGCCAGGAATCCCGAGAGCCTGGGTCTTCTATGCTCATTTACTCGAACTACAACTTTCTCGACGTCAAACTGGAGCTGCAGGTCCGGTCGGCGGATGGGTCTTTGACGGAAAAGCCCATGACAGGAACCTCATCGCCCCCGGGCCTCCGATTCCCCAACGGCGGCGTGATCGACACTCACTTTGTGGTCAGCGGGACGTACCTGACGTCGTCCAAGCAAGAGTACGCCCTCTGGGCGCTGGATCTGCGGACCCTCACTTGGAGCCGCATCGATGCCGGGGGTAGCGTCTTCAGCCAGGGCAGCTGGAACCGCGGTGTTTTATGGAACCGACGCAACACGTTTGTGATCCTGGGGAACAGGAAGAGGAGCCTCGTTGACGACTATAATCATCGGCGTATAAACTTCTCCAACGTCTGCATGGTGGAGCTCGAGGCGTTTGGGTTCTATGACAACCCGCGCAAGACTAGTCCCCTGTCGGGCTTCATCTCGGCCAGTTGTCCCTATGCTGGCCCGGGCCTGAGTCTCGCTCGCAAAGCGGGTTACACTGCCGGCGGGCGCCACCACTCCAGGGCAAGCGAGGAGCTGGGCGAGAAGGCGTATGCGATGCGCGAGCTGGCAGACATGGACATTCTGTGCATTGGGGGCGAGCGGATACCTGTGAACTCGAGGATCGTTGGACGGCGATGGGGGCCTTACTTTGTGCAGCTGTTGAGGGAGGGGACGGCGACGCAAGACGGCAGTGATGCCATGACGCTCCGTTCTGGACTGGCGAGCAACCCGCTGCGAGCTTCGGCCATTACGATTACGCCGACTTCTAGGGCCGCGGATAACGCTTCGTTGGCCAGCACGATTGGCGCATCAGGCTCGAGCATCATCACATCCAGTACAATGGCATCGAGCATTTCTGGCGGAGCCATGCCTCCCGGAGGTGAGAACAACCCGAACGCCGCGCCCACGCCGCGATCACTGCCGCCGAACTCGCGACCCCGATGCCTCTACCTCCCGCATACCCACCTGACCATCCAAGCCCTCCTCCACTTCCTCTACACGAGCTCTCTCCCGCCTCCGACTTCTTCGCTCTGCACACCTCAGATTCTGTGTTCGCTACTGCAGATCTCACGCCCGTACCGCATCGATGGTCTGCTCGAGGCTGTGGTCGAGCGACTACATGCGCTGCTGGATAGCCGAAACGCGGCTGCGGTTTTCAACGCGACTGCGATGGCAGCCGGTGGAGGCCGCGGCATCGACGGGTCACTCAACCCCAACTTCTTCGTCGGTGGCTTCGACCCGGTCGGATCGCCTACTGCTACATTGGACTTTTCGATGGACGGCACGGCGAACACCCCGTTTGTCACGGACCTCCAGACCCGCACAGAGGGCCTCTCCATCGACACGGACGTACAGCGGCCGGGCCGACCGCCTAGCGACGAGCTGTCCGCTAGCACTAGCGCGAGCGGCTCGGAATGGAGCTCCTCGGAGATTGGGGGCAGCGAGCGGGAGAACTTTGTGTGGAACGGCGAGCTCAGCAGCGTGATTGGGCTGCAGAAGCGAGGGCTGAGGGGGTTGATGGAGGGAAGGAGGATGAGGGAGCGTACGGGAACTGCTCCGCCGTCGACGGGCGGACCGAGATACGGCGGAGGTCCGAGCCGCGTGGGTCTCGGGATTGCCGGGTCCTAGGGCCTGAAGCTGCAGGATGTGAATGTTTTGGAGAGAAGCCGGATGCTCGGGGTTGAAATCACAGCGAAGGAATTGCCATATGCAGCCATGTAACGACTGACGGTCTACGTAGAAGGAGGGAAGCCAGCGCTGGACGGGGGCGTTGGCGTGTGCAAAAAGGATACATTGAAAATATCAGTGTAGACTAATGGGATATGAAAGCGACGAACTGTAAGCTGATGTCTACGAGCAAGCGACTTTGTCCTCAACGAGTCATCATTTGTACGTGTACGTAATCTACACTGGCGGGCATGTCTGAAGCTATGAGGATAATGAGACGTAGTGGTAGTCATGACGTGAGTTGATTCCAGGAGTAATCGAATCAGTAGCGAAGAGCATGAGCCAGAGCTACTACTTACCATTCGAAGGATATACCAAAGAGCTATAATAGATAGGTACATGCCTAGGCCTAGATGGTGGATATTCCTAGGTAGGGTAGGCGAGTATGCCAAGCGATTTACAAGAAATGATATGTATGTATATATATGTACACGTGGTGGTCCCGGTCGTCTTTTACTCTTACAGCTTGACGCGACCGGCCTCGAGCTCCTGCCAGTCACGGTCCGTAAAGCGCACGTAGCCCTCGTTGCGAAGCCAGTACACGGTGCCGAGGGCGTCGTGCTCATCCGCAGTCGGCTTGACGCCCGCGGCGCGCAGGACGCTCTTCTGCTGCTTGTTGGTGCCGGTGATCTGGCCGCCGCCCATGTCGCCCATGACGCGCAGGAAGACGGGCTGAGCGAACCGGGGCAGCGAGTCGCGCACGTGCGTGGCGATGGCGCGCATGGTTTCCGCCGAGGCGTCGTCGTCGACGAGGGAGACGGCGGCGCAGCCCGCGCGGCCGTCGTGGTGCGGCAGTTCGACGCCGTAGACGTTGGCCTCCTTGACGGCCGGGTGCAGCCCCAGCGCGTGGCTGACCTCGGCCGTCGACACGTTCTCCGACTTCCACCGGAACGTGTCGCCGATGCGGTCGTGGAAGAAGACGCGGCCGTCCGAGTCCCACCGCACCACGTCGCCCGTGCGGAACCAGGCGTCGCCCTTGCGGAAGACGTCGCGCAGCACCTTGGACCGGGTGGCCGCCGGGTCGTTGTAGTAGCCCTGGAAGCGCTTGAAGGGGTCGCCGGCCGGCAGCTGGAAGATCATCTCGCCGGGCTCGCCGGCGCGCGTCTTGCGGCAGCGGCCGGAGCGCGCGTCGCGGTGCGGCATGTCGGTGTCCCAGTCGACGTCGACGACGGCGACGCTGAGGCCCATGATGACGTTGTAGATCCAGCCGTTGCGGCCGATGGCCCCCGCCGTGAGGTCGTTCTTGGACAAGTTCCAGGTGCCGAGGGTGCCCTCGGTGGCGGCGTAGAACTCGGCGATGGCCTCGATGCCGAAGCGCGTCTTGAACTCGTCCCAGATGTCCGGGCGGAGGCCGTTGCCAAAGGCCACGCGGACGTTGTGCTTGCGGTCGAGGGGCTCGCCGGTGTGCGGGTCCGTCTGGGGCGGGGCGGCGAGGAGGTAGCGCAGGGTCTCGCCGACGTACTGGATGCTGGTGGCGCGGGAGTCGCGGACTTCCTTCCAGAAGGTCTTTGTGGAGAACTTGCGGCCGAGGGCGGTGGTGCAGCCGGAGAGGACCGAGGTGCAGAAGGCGAGGATGGCGGCCGAGGAGTGGTAGAGAGGCATGGCCTAGAGATGTGAGCAAGGGGCGAGGGGCGAGGGAAGGGACTATGTGATATATGAGGGCCGAAGAAAAGGGGTGGACGGGGAACATACCGTATACATGACATCGGCGTCACCTCCTCGGTCTAGCAGCTTCTCGGCGACGCTGCCAGCGACGATGCACTTGCCCCAGGAGATGACGGCGGCCTTGGGCATGCCGGTGGTGCCGGAGGTGTAGATGAGGATGCACATGTTGGACAGGCTGCTCTCGGAGCGGTCCGAGTCGGGGGCCCGGACGGGTTCGTGGGCGAGGATCTGGGCCTCGACGTCGGGGGTCAGGACGAGGAAGCGGATGCCGGACAGCTCGTCGCGGACCTCCTGCGACACGTTGTCGGCGACGTCGGGGTCGACGATGCACAGGCGCGTGGTGGCGGCGCCGAGGCAGTGGACGAGGCTCGGGCCGGCGAGGTTGTAGTTGATGAAGGCGGGCTTGGCGCCGATGCTCCAGAGGCCCCACCACAGGAAGACGAAGTGGTGCGAGTTCTGGAAGTCGAGGGCGACGATGTCGTCGCGCTTGACGCCGAGGTCGTCGCGCAGCCAGACGCCGTAGCGGAGGATGCGGTCGTAGGACTCGGCGTACGAGTAGCGGGCGCCCTCGAAGATGAGCAGGGCGCGGGACGCCGTCGCGGGGCTCCGGGCGAGGGCCTCGAGCGCGTAGAAGAGGTTGAGGCGGTCGACGTACTCGCGGTAGTACATACGGCCGGCACCGGTGAGGGCGCACTTGAGCAGCAGGATGTCGTACCAGGCCGACGAGCGGGCGTTGAGGTAGGCGAGCGTCGCGACGAGGGCGGGCGCCGTGACGGCGAGGGGGACTTGGATTGATGTTAGAATAGAGGCAGGGGGTTCGAGGGAGACGTACGAGGCATGATGGCCGTGGCCGACCTGCTCAAGGTCGAGGAATGAATGTATGAACAAAGAGTGTGAGGAAGGGTGAAGCTTTGTTGGGAGCTGGGTTTGGCTGTGGTCAATGTGGTGACGTGGGTCGTGGGTCGTGGGCCGATTGCGGGTGTCTATCGATAGCTGAGTTAAAAGGGATGGACGACTCCACTGTCGTCGACCCAGGTATAACCGGGCTTTTCGTCTGTGTTTAAATCACAGGGAACATTGATTCGCTGCCGTGTTTGTGTAGGTGTCGTGTGTGTGTCTGAGTATCGGTCTCTCGGCGCGTCTTTATGCTCTCCTCCCTCCGTCGTCGGACTCGGCAGGCCACATGCTCCGATGCGCACCGCCGCAGCCCGTCGAGTCCGAATCGGAGAGTCGGGAGAACCAGCAACGGCAATTACAACAGCAACAACAACCCTGCCTGAGTTGATGGCGATGCGATGCCGAGGCTCTGCGTCTTCAGGGCTCGTTTGGGCATGCGGTTCGCCGGCGCGTGAGAGTGGGTGGCCGGCCGATCTGGGGAAGCACGGCATTCGGGTGCCGGCCGGGAGGGGGAGGAGACGGGATGGGGAAAAAAGTCCGAGTCTGGGAAGAGTTGCGGGAAGAGTTTGGGGGGGGGGGGGGGGGGGGGGGGGGG